>JAJOOE010002279.1:0-22834 GCA_036250405.1 Solanum raphanifolium
TGGGGGTATTTTTGTAAACAAATATTTTTTAATAGTCTTTATACAAGGCTTGCTATTTCCAATACATCAAACCAAACAATGTATAAGAAATAATGCAAACATAACTAATGCAAGCATTACTAATGCTTGCATTACTAATGCATGCATTACTAATACATCATATTCAGCATTATTCTTATACACTACCAAACGACCCCTAAATGTATTGATGAAATTTTTAGGATAGCCATGTGGAATAATAAATATTCCTACTCAAGTCTGAAAATGAAAAAGGGAAAAAAAGAAACAAAAAACAAAGAAGCTGTATCGGGCAACTTATATTCCTAAAGTTGCCAGCGTTTGAATTCAGAGAAAATCTGTTGCTCAAAGGATGGCTTGCCTGCACGATCACGATTGCGCCGACCATAACTGTTCCTCTGATTGGTCTCTCTTCAAGCATATCGACCTTCCAAAGGTGATAACTTTTTTTTTTCCTGTTTTTGTGTTGTTTATTACACTTCAGATTCAAAGATTCCCGATGATTTTCAATCTTTATTAAATACCCACTTCCGATGAACTAATTTTGGCAACTTGGGATTGAATGGGTTGTTGATTTTTCAATTCTTGATTGAACTGCAATCCGATTATTTCATACAACACATTAAAGCTGCTAGCTTTTTGTTGGGTTTCTGGATTATAGTGTCAGTTCCCATGTAGGGTTTTAGTTAGTTGGAATTGGGGGAATGGGGAGGTTTTGAGTGTTAGTATTGTAATGAACAACCATTGTTTTAGTATATCTATTTTGATCTAAAGTTGGAACCTTTAGGTGTAAGTGCAACTAGCCCGTGTAGTAATGGAACAGCTCAATTTAGAATTTTTTGGTGCCTTTTGTTTTGTTAAGCACTATATGTATACAAAATTGAAGTTTCGGAGTGAGTGGGTATAGAAAACTTAGTGGAGTACAGAACTTCTGATTGAATGAGTCGTGAGTGGTTCTAAAGATAGTGTCACTATATGCCTTTAACAAGCAATTTGGTGTGTTGGAGGTCTTTTGTTGGCCAGGGTAATTGATCATTTATATTGTAAATGTATAATTCTAAGGACCGAGAAAGTTGTAAGGGAAGTTACTTGTCAAAATGGAACAAAATTTCAAATCAAAATGGCAGTGTCATTGTCATTTATGGTTGCCTTGTTAGAAATATGATTTTCAGACTTGTGCTTCTTGAATTTCACACTCACATTACCTTATGCATAGATTTGTTAGCTTCTCCAAGTTCCTTATACTTCCTTTTGTGTTGCCAAAAGGTGTCTGCTCTGAATGAGGCTGTCACGGGAAGTGTCAAATCAGTTTTTAAACCATGGGAGCAGCGTTTGAATTCTTCGGAGGTAATTTTAGTAAAAAAATGGCTGGATCTAGAGAAATCATAATCCTTGACCTTTTACTTTGTTATCGTGTAGTCTGTACTATGTAGTGATGACTCAGTCTGTGCAGGAAATGTATTGGATTAATTTTTTCAGATATAATTTCCAAGATAAATAGTTTCAATAGTCTTCTTATCATAGTGATCCGGTTGAAATGAACAGACATGTTTTAATTGGTGCTTGTTGGAATTAAATATATCCTTTAAACCTACTATTAGATAGGGGAAAAACAAGGTCTTTTTTCTGCAAGTTATTATTAGCATATGTGGTGATATGCCTTAACACATGTACCTTGGACTTTGCTTTCTAGATTGACCTTTATCTGGAAGACTTATTTGATTTAAGGAGAAAATCCTTTCGTAAATGTGATGCTTTTATGATAAAAACAATGTGTAAGTGATGTTTACCAATTCTCAAAAAAAAAAAAAACGACGTGCAAGTGCATCTAGCCGACAGTGTTTGCTTGACATTGAAAATATTTCTTCACCTTATTACTTTTAACCTATGTTATTCGGACTCTTCAAAACTGTCATCGGGTGCATGTTGAATCCTTCAAAAGTAGTGCATTTTTTGGAGGATCCGACAAGGGTGCGGCAACATTTTTGGAGAGTCCGAGCAACTTAGCTTTTAACATCAACTAGATGTTAGTGTAATTAAAAGTCTCATAGTTTCAGGTAGTTTTAAATTGTCATCCTTATTGATTTTCTTCTTTTTTTTTACATATTCAAGGCCTCCACTTTCTGTTAGTTCTATGTTCTTATACTTTCTTTCATTTCTTCGTACTCTGGTAAGAACATAAGGTTATATCAACAAGATGGAGAAGTTTACCTGGGCTGGAAGAGAAGTTGTCTGCCAATAAATAAAAAGATGTATAAAGTCATATGTGTTCAAATTTGCAACATTATTCTTCCTCAAAAATAGAACTCTTTCTATATAACCTCCCCCAATATCCAAAAGTAGATTTTGAAAGTGGTTTCTTCAAGTACCTGTGAGACACTTTAACCAAATGGTAGCAAAGTTTGCTCCCTTCTCGGGTAAGCTTAATAGGTTTGTATGATGGATAGAGTTTTGCTGCTTGCTGGTGTGCTTTGTTATTTCTGGATCTTTATATATCATTAAATCTTCTACTCTCTTTGGAGCAAGGACACTTCAAGTTTGAGTTGGTAAAAAATACTAATTAGATTTAAAGAATGATGTGTTGTATCCAGACTAATACCAATCTCTGTCTTTCATAAGTAAAATGTTACAAATTAATCGACCAACACAATCACTTCTTACAAATTACATCTTATTGTTGCATCAAAACCAGACACCACGGTCATAAAAAAAAAGTGAGATCATTGACTATTTCACTAACATTCAACTTGCTAACATGAGATCACCGAGGAAGGTTATAAACCAAGGAATACCCCATGGCTAGTGATATTCTTTCTGATAGTAGCAACTAACAATCGTCTTTCATCAAATTGGTTAAACAAAGGTGACAGAGTGCTAACCATTGTTGTTAAAAAATGAACTCTTTTTTGATACACAGTTGTATATGTGTGTTTCATATATATATGAACTTGCCATTATTTTGCGAAATTTTGTCCTTTTCTCTTTCTCTTTGGATGTCTCTATACTTTGATTTATTCTTTGGTACAGGGCCACTTGGAAAGCAATGAAGGTGATCCTGAACTGATTGTTTTCATTCCGTAAGTGTCAACTTTGTTATTTATTCAGCTTTTGCACAACAATCTGGTTTGTTTCTGTTGGGCTGCATTCCTTTCACCCTGCATTTTGACATTCCTTTTCCTCTATGTCTCTCAGTCACCTTCAAAAAGGGCTCTAGTCCCAGCAAATGTTCAGTACTTGAAAGTATAATTTCTGTGTAATTTGAATAGAAAACTAAAGTACTAAACTTTCTGGATGCTTTTCCTATTTTAATTATTTCCCTAATTACAAGTTTTTCTTTCTTGTTGAACATCGTGTGATGTTGTTTGTTCCAATCCTTTCACCCCTAAGGTGTTTTCCTGTCCTTTCTTTTGGAATCTACTGTTCTCGTACAAAATAAAAATAATACTCCAAATTGATAAAGTACGAGTTCTGTAAGAAAGGGTTTTACTTTGATTCATGCTGCAGCACTTGTTTCTTTGAGGAAAATGAAGGAAAAATCTTTTAGAGAGGGATAATTGATACGAAGTCTAGAAGTTCTGGACTATGAACAAGAAGCCAAAAGCAAAATATTGTTGATAATAAGAGGATGATTCTTTATAAGGTTGGTTCTAATTCTATTATAAACAAAGAGAGTAAATGGAAAAAGGGTTGAGGAGGGAGAGGAGTAACAATTTTTTCCTTTTGGATTGATTGGTGAATGAAAAGAAAGGAATGAATGTCATTTGACACTAGTTCCCTTGATGAAGTATTTCTCCTGATAATAATTTGAAGGTCTTATATGGCATTATAAAACATTGTCTTGAGGTACCTCCTTTTTCTCGTCTTCACCCACATGTAGACTCAGAAAACGAAACATAACACTTTGTTCACCAGCATATATCTCCATTTCTCTCTTTCTGCCTGTATCTCCTTGCAAAAATTAATTGAGAAAAGTTAGCGTACCCTTTTCCTCCTTCTGCCTTATCTCCGTTTCTCTCTTTCTGCCAGCTTATCTGCTCCCAAAAATCAACTGAGAAAAATTAATGTACCCCTTTCCTCTCCTCTTCTTTCAATTTAAAAGACTGTATAGGGCTAGATTGCTTTGCATATCATGTAGCATGAAAGTTACTGTCTCTTATTACTCATTTATCCCGGCATTAGCTCTCTTTCGATTAGAATAAAAGAAATTTATCCGTAAGTTAACTTGGCTCAGTCAATAGGATATTTAAATGGTTCTCTACAGCATGTTTTCTGTTTGGACAGAAAGGAACAACAGAATTTTTTAAGGCCACAAAGGAAACATTCTTAGCCTTAAATCTGGAGCTTTTCCTTTATTAGCTTATTGGTGCAACCTAGCTTTTGGACAAGACTTCGATGCTATGTTAGATAGAATTGAGGAACTGCACAATATGTAACTATATTTTGTAGCACTAGCTTAGTGCTTGATATCCTTATAATAAAATTCGTCATCACTTGTCAAAAAAAGGTAATATCAAATCATGTGATCATGTTGCCGAAATAGGGGAACTGAAAGTGGTTTGAGAACGGAAAAGTGTGTCTGTAAATGTTGATTGTCATTTCTTAATCATCCAGCACCTCCATGTTACTATCATCTTACATTCATAGTTGGCTGATTTTAATCATGATAGGTTCACAGCAGATGTTAAAATCAAGAGCATAGCAATTGTTGGTGGTGCTGATGGAACAAGTCCATCTAAGATGAGGGCGTGAGTATATTATTAACGCTTCTTGCATTATATAGTCCATAAGTTGCTGGTAAAGTTGTTGAGCAGTAGATTGTAGTTGGAGAGGATCTTGTATATGCTCCCTTTCTTTTGGCTAGCGCATTCAAGCTGCTTGCACTTGCAACAAATTTCTTGAAATCCCAGGCATATATACTTCTTTCAATACGCATGCATGCTAGAAGTTCTATCTTCATCTCCTCTTAACATGCTTTTGCAATTCATCCAGATTCGTCAATCGAGATGGCATTGATTTTTCAGATGCTCAATCTATGCAAGCGATTCAGGTACTTGTATAGTTTGTTTTTTATGTGTGTGTGTATATATATATATATATCTTTTGTTCTTTTTGTTAAGTCTTGTTCAGGTATCTTCTTAAGTTAGCTTTTGAAAGTTTTGAGGCCTTGAACATAACTTTCCTCCTCCACCAACCACTTTATCTGATATTCATTTTACTTGTAAGGAATGGGATTTAGCTGAAAATTTGCAAGGAGTTTTAGAGTACCAGACGAGGTATTTTGCTCCTTTATCCATAAAATTGCTGCTGCATAGTCTTTATGTCAATTTTGTAGTTGCAATTTCAGAATTGTTCCAATGCATGCATGCGCACACATGGACATTTGTATTTCATAAGTACAATCATTTTAATATAATATTTCTTATAGTTACTTTGAGCAAAATTGTTCAGGTACTGTTATAGAAGGTTTTTATATTCTGTCTGATTATTTGGTTGTCTCATGCTGTCTGTTAATATCCATTCAGGTATTCCAGGTTTCAAAGTGTGGGAAATATCACTTTGCATTTCCCTGATAATTTTGGTGCTGATACAACACGAATACAGTATATTGGCTTGAAAGGAGAAGCCACACAGGTATTTATAGTGAAATATGCTTGAATTCCATGGTAACTTGCTTCAAATATTTATCTTGATTTGCTTCCAAAATAATTGTGTACAGATGAAGAGGGATGTTGTTGCAAATATTGTTTATGAGATTATGCCTAACCCCTCTGATCACAAGTGAGTTACTGTTTTCCCTTTTATAAAGATATTGTGTGTGTGGTTTCTGTACTGTTAATTCCTACTTTGGCGGTTCAATTGAATGCAAATTCAACATTAGTTATTTTTGGATTTTTGAAATGGCTTCACTCACTGGTAGGATGTGAATTATTAAGTTGCATCTTGATTATTAAGAGAAAAGTCCTTCAGGTAGTCATCATGTCTAATTTTAGAGAGAATCTGAATCGTGTTAGATTGCTGCATATTGAGTATCAGTATGAAATTTACTCTGGCAATCCCCGATGTCAGATCACTGCATATTGAGTATCAGTAGGGGTGTTCATGGTTCAGTTTGGATCAGTTATTAGTTAAAACCAAAACCAAACCAATTTAAATCGGTTTTTAAATTTCTAAAACCAAATAAAAAAAATAACCGTCGGTTTGGTTAGGTTTTTTCGGTTCGAAAGTAATAAGGTTGTTGAGGACATATGCATCTCGATAGACACAAACACTTAGTACATGAATAATTCACAAATAAGCTATTACACGAACAAAGTGATTCATCCAATCTACCAAGTTTCAGAAACTAAAAAAACTCATTGTCAATAGCATAAAGTTGGTTCAATATTCTGGAGATCTCAACATTTTGTCAATAGACTTGTCAATAAAATTACACCTTAAAATATTGAGAAATTACTTTAAAAAACAACAATCAATATTTCATAGTCAAAACTAATCAATTACCATCTTCTTTAGCTTGAGCTTTAAATTATTCAATGTTGCATTAGAAAATTTTATAAAATACAGAGAGAGTGATCTTTAAAGTAATGAATATTGAGGGATTCCACCCTCATTTACGTCACGTCACTGTTCTTGCACTTCAAGTATTGTGTCTTAGTCCTACTCAACCTAAGCCCTTTAGATTCCAGAGTCTATCTCCAATTATCCAGCATCATTAACTCCGTTTGTCTCATCAATTAATACTATGTCACCTGCAAATAGATACATCGTGGCACCTCTCCTTGGATATGTCGCGTTAGTTCATCCATCACCAAGGCGAATAAAAACGGACTAAGAGTTGATTTCTAGTGATACCGCATCACGACTTGGAAGTGTTTTGAGTCTCCTCCTACTGTCCTCCCCGAGTCTTGGCTCCATCGTACCTGTCCTTAATCGCCCTATTGTATGATACAGGTACACCTCCAGCCTCCAAACATCTCTATAGAACCCCCTAGGGACTCTATCTTATGCTTTTCTAAATCAATGAACACCGTATGTAAGCCCCTCTTCCTCACCATGTCCTACTCCACCAATCTCCTTACGAGATGAATGACTTCTGTAGTTGATCGCTCTGGCATGAATCTGAATTGATTCTCGGTAATGGACACACCCCTCCTTATCCTCATCTCACCAGTCACCACCCAGCCCCAAACTTTCATATCTAAAAGAAGTGTGTAGAAGAGTTGAAAACACTTGTATACGTACTAGTAGGGTTTTCTACTTTTCATATATTGTTGGAGCATATAAGATAATCAAAGAAAATTTGATTCTTTGAAGAACTCTCCATTTTCCATATGCATCTTATGTACCAGGGTTTTCTCCTTCACGTCAATAAATTATAATCTTCACAAAAACAAAAAAAAGGGACATGTCCAGATTTGTGTGAGGAAACATTAAAACATGCATCTGGTGGAGGCAGAACAAAGATGTAGCATACCACTTACGATCAACTTTTATTTGTTCAATCATCTGTGTAATTTAATTCGGAAATGGTAATTTCCAACTAAAGCAGCAATATATCCATTCTATAATGCCCAAACTTGTGAAAGAAATATAAGCTGTAGATATCTACTTATCTTGTGACAAGGAAGAGTGAGTACACATACAATCTATTGACAGTTCTATTTCTCTTCGTCCGCAATCATTCTCTCGTGTCTCATGCCCTTCTTCATTTGATAAGGGATCAGTTTGATTGAACATAAATCCCTTTTCATTCATTTATTTTCATCTTAAAGAACATTCCAAAATCCCTCAATAGACTACTAGAAAATTTCAACTAATCTTGTTCATAGCAGCTAGTAGCTTAAGCAGATGGTCTTGGGACACTGACCTTACAGTTGTCTGTTCAAATGTGTGGTGTCAACCCTGCAAGGAACTATAGGCTATGCCAAATCTTTTTGATTTTTCCATGATAACCCCACAAGGTGGTTCTGTTTCTGCTTTTGTAACTTTGATGGAAGTTCTGACATGAGTGAGGTGGAGAGGCTGACAGAAAGAAGGCAAAAACCAAGACCTTTTTGCCGGAAGCCAGGCTTGATGAGAATGTCAGCACAATGCTCTCATAATTAATGTCACACATTTCCTGGAATGAATTTCTGTACTTTTAACCTGAGCAAGTCCTGCATTTATTGAGGCATAAAAATGTTTCTGACCATGTTTCTATGATCTTTTTCTAATGAGCAAATTATATGTTGTTTGGCACAATCTACTCACCTACTATTATCCATTCATCCCCATGTATAATGTCAATCAGGTTGCACCCTTCTTTCCTTTCTGGTGCAATCTAATCCTGGCACCTCCCTTATGACCCCTTCCCTGCCCCCTGTTGAATTTCTGTAATTTGGCGTTAGCTCTCTTTTGCATTTACCTGTTGTCCACGAGTCATCTAAACGATGGCATCTATGTATGCAGGACTCAGGCTGAGACTGGCGGAGGCTTTTCACATGTGGAATAAGCTGTGATATATGCAGCTCTTATGAGTATAGTGCTTTCTCTATGATGTACACTGTGGTAGAACTTATATAAACTCAAAAAATGCCCACGAATTATTAGATAATTTACTGAAAGTTTCATTAACCTCCCCAGACCCCTCCCCACGCAATATATGCCGAGGAATTATTAGATAATTTACTGAAAGCTTAATTAACTTCCCCAGTTGCCTCTCTCTACTTTTGTTTTCTCCTCCCTTTCCCCTGCAGTTTCTCTTTTTTTATTTTCCGGTCATTAATTGATTTTACCATATTATATTATCAAATTAGATGTGTGTTCTTGGTGAATACCCTTTTATTTGATTTGGAGCATTATCCCCACCTCTCATACTGGATTGTATAATTGAAGAAAATTTTGAAGAAGCATCATTAAAGATTTATTTGAAGTCTGAAACTTGTTGGTAGTTTTTGAGAGGGTGTGGTTGATATTTGTTGCAAATACTTGATGATGTTGTACCCAAAAGTTGAGGTGATGCATGTTAGTTTTGGGATATATTTGATCCAAAACAAATGTTGACGGTATTTTTAGATCAAAATGTTAATTGATGCATTTGCGAATCATTTTTAATACGTTTCATTAGGAGGGTATATTTATCATGTTAAGTGCTTATAGATTGTGTGTCAAAAGTCTTCATTCAACTTTCTTTTTATTAAAAAAAAATAAATATGTGCTCAATCAAATGGTGAAAAATAATTGGGATGACCAACCAATGAAGTAAGATGAAAAGAAAGTAAGGAATTAGGAATTACCAATTTGGTCTTTTATGTTTCATGAGTAGAATGCACTTAACAGTGTTTGATTCTTTAAATTTGTCAAGTGGACAAAAATGGTCTCTTATATTCGAGAGTAAGTTTAAAATTAGTCTCCAATAAAATATTTATCGAACTATGTCCATAAGATTTGAAAAAAAATGTGAAAAAAACGAATAAGAAAATTAGCGAGAACTCGCATTAAAAGGCAGACACAACTGAAAAAGGTCAAATAACGAGGAACAAAATTGATGGACATCAGTTCGTTCTAGGACAAAACCAATGAAACATGATGAATTTTAGTAACGTTGAAAAATAGTAATTCTGAATACAAAATTGACAGACTCCGTTGGTTCAAATCGAGGGAATACATCGTCTAGCCATGATATACAAATCTTATTTTTTATTAAAAAATGATATAAAAATAAATGCTTTCATTTTTATATTTTTACTTTTGAATCGCAGTCTCACACTTTATAAAAATCGACAATAGTCTATCAGGTTTTCATTAAAAGAACATTAAATATTGATTTTTCAATTGAAGTCTCTTTTCTCATAGTTTCTGTTAAATCTAATCTTATAAAGTTTGATAAATATCTTTTTGGATATTAAAAATGCTAAACTTTGACAACTTAGAGGATCAAAACTGGTAAAAGCATACTTAAAAGGACAATTTATCCATATGCATTAATCTCAATACGCTTTAGAATATTTTATAGGACAAATTACTTAAGTACACAATATTACATTACCTAATCTCAATATTTCCCTACTCTTTTATTAAAATACAAAAATCCCTTATTTTTCCCCAATTCAACTTAACCGGATACTTTATTATTTGGAAGCCAAATCAGACCTTTTCCATTCCCTAATTTTCGCCCTCAATCTCTCTCATTACAAAAGGTTGATAATATATACACACATGTTTATACATTACATTTTTAAGGATAAACTATCACAAATTTTGATAGGATCGGACAACAATTAGTAAAAGGTTGATAATTTATACAGACATGTTTATACATTACATTTGTAATTGCACTGCTTAAACATACATATTGTGAGTTAATACCTCAGATGGGCACTCAATTATGCACTCTTCTCTTAGAAAGTCACTCAACTTTCAATTTAACTCAAAAGTCACTCAACTATGCACTTCTTTTTCAGAAAGTCACTCAACTTTGAATTTTAACTCAAAAGTCACTCAACTATCTACTCTTTCCTCAGAAAATCACTCAATCTATTTAATTAAAATTTACTGATTTAATTGTTTATATAACAAACCAAAATTTTAAAAAATAAAATATACCATTTAAACCATTTAATGATGTATGGATGAATGTTTTTGTAGTCTCAGCTTAATAGACTTACCGCTGAATGTGCTCGTCGTGCAAGAGAAATATTATGTGCCGCCTCTTTCAGGCTTATGGAAAATACCAACTAGTTTCATTCTTGAGGTATGAGTTTCTCTATTGCAATCTGACTAACATCTTCATCACTTTTGACCGAAGTATTGAAACATGTTAATTGTTATCTTAATGATTATTTTTCTTTTCTCATTATTTTGTCCAGAATGATGCTAAATTTGACAAGGTTATGGCTTTCAGGTAATTAACAAAACTCTTCATCTTATGGACAATGATTATTTTGTGCCCTTTTATTGATTGGAAGAGTACTTATATTAGAAATCTTATAAGAACATGAAATGCTGATACCATAACTATCCACACGACTTGGCTTAGACACAGAGAATGTGGAATTCCTATTAGCTAAACTTTAACGCTATAGGATTAATTAGAACACTTGGTAAATAATTACTTTTTGAAGTTCTTTATCCCTTATTCACTATGTTTAGTCATGTATTTTAAATTTCCAGTTTGTAGTTGCTCGCTTTTTTGTTGTTTAGCATCAAAATAATGACTAAAGAGCCCATCACTAAAGTGAAGTCTCTATAATTTTTTGTATGTACAAAGTAATCACATTTTTAGCAGCTTTAGCCTTTGCTTTTTATATTGCTGCTACAATGCATCGGGGAGGAGAAAATGATTCATATCAAAAGTGACTTTCAGTAGTTCCTTTTTATATAGTTATGTCTTTCATGACATTTTAGCACCTCTGTTATTGGATCTCTCAAAATCAAATATTGATTTCATGTCACTTACTGTAGGTGGCTAGCTAAGAAGATCACCATATGGATCTTACCAATGTAGATCATGCGAGTTCTCATAGAATATTAATTCTAGAATATGATATGGTTATTTCTCTTCGGATGGATGTAATATATTGTTCCTTAACATTTAAAGAATTTTGTTATGTTTATATTTTCATATATGATGATTAATTTGTTTCAATATTAATAATCTTCCTTATATGTTTGGGTCAATACTTATTGTATAACAAATAAATAAGCTTTGAGCAATTAAATTGGAGTAGAAATAGAATGAAATTATGAGAATAAAAAAATGAAATAACGGCTGATGCATTAAACACAGTATGACGGTTTAAAACAGCCACTCAATCTGCACATATAAATTACGACGGTGCTAAACTGTTGTATTAAACAATTATAACCGCCGTTCTATACAAATTACAATTACAGCGGTTTTGCCAAAACCGCCGCAATAATTTGTGACAGATGAAATTACTAAGCTTTCTAAAGCCACCAGAAATCAGTTAAAACCGTCAGCAATGCCCTTATAAAAACTGCCGCATTTCATCCGTTTTTTTGGTAGTGATATATATAACGAGCAAACATTGATGAATTAGAAGGGCATCGTCCAACCAGCTAATACAACCTCCTTTGCTGAATTAGAAGGGTTGTATTCTAAGAATCCATAGTCTGCACCATTAATGATATTAATCTTTGTTCATGCTTCTTCACAAGTTTGCGCATTTTTTCATAGTTATTGAACGGCATGGTAACTTCTCCTCTTTTCCCCTTCTTTCTTCTTGGAATTAGTTAATTTGCATCTTCTGTTTGTTCCTGACTTCAATATCACACTTGATCATTAGAGGGTTATGCTCTAATCCCACCCTAATCTTGAGGGAAACGGGTCACTTTTTGTTGATACGTAAATAGTTGCTCATATTATTAGATATATGTAAAGAAATGTCATGTATAATGTTTCCATGAACGTAAAAAGGTACATCAGGTAGCAACTATAAACATGTTTAGTTCCAAATGTATGTAACTATGACGACGATGAATTTCTTTTCTATAATTTTATATCAAAACAAAGTTTAATAAAATATGGCATCTCCAATCTTTTATAATATTAGGCTCGTGCTAGCACGGGCAAACATCATCTAGTAACTTTAAAAGCATTTGTTTAATCAAATAATAATTCAAATGGGTATATACAAATGTCAAAATTGGGTATCAACATAGTTTTATCGAAAAAGAATCAAAAACACATTTAAATTATGTGAAAAAATAACTAGCTAAATATAAGATGCACATAATGGAGAACTTATATAAGATGAACATGCAGGGCCGACTCAACAAGATTGGGGGCCTAAAGCCAAATCTTAAAGAGGGGCCCTAATATTTTTTTTAATTCTTTTTTTTTTTATAAAAATCATCATATATACTTTTATTTAAAATCTACTTTTCTAGCCTTTTTAGATGCAAAGTTATTAATTATTGTTTTATAATCGATTTGTTTTAGTAATTCCTTTTCAATTGATAATATAGTTAATCCATTCAATCTCTCTTGACACATTGTTGATCTTAGATAAGATTTTATCAGTTTTAGTTTCGAAAAACTTCTCTCGATTGAGGCAACAGTTACAAGAATTGTTAACATTATTCTTTAAGCAATACTTTTTTATTCAGAATTTTTATTATTTGTTAAAAATCTATCAGGTGCTCCTTTTAGGATTTATTTAATTCTTTAAGTTTTCTCTTTTTTCTCTCTTTTTGTCAAATCGAAATCATATTTTCTAGTTGACATATTTAAATCGAATAATTTTAATAATAACAAAACAAGAATATATATACTTATGAACTAAGAATATCAATAGTAACATATTTTCAAGAAAAACTATAAAAATAAAGTTAGAATAATAAAACTTGACTCATGAATTTGATAAGTTGACAAAATAATAGTGAAATAGTGTCGTGTTCCTTCAATATAATGATTGCTTGGTTCACATCTTGAGATTTTGAAGAAGACATCCAAAAGCAATTTTTTTTCTTTTGTAACTTGTAAGCAACACTAAAACAAAAAAAAATTGTAGGAGAGAATTCAATATTGAGAATAAAAATAGTAAAATAGAGAATAAAAAAATATGAGTATAAGGTAAATAATAATATAGGGTCAAACTTTTAGGAGATAAATAAAAAAAACACAATTTCCCACTTAAGGAAATTATTCTCAAAAAATGTTTCATTCACTTAAAAAAGTGAGAAAACAACAGTCATTTTTTTTATACTTCTGAAATGTTTTTTTTTTTTTAAAATAAAAAAAAAAGTACATACAATTTTCTTTTAATAATATATATAAGAATTTTTTTTAGAAAAAATGGGGAACCAAGAATATGGGGCCTCAAGCGATGTCTTTATAATTAAAAAGTTTCAAAAAGACAAGTCATATAATAAGACATAATAGGAAGAGCTTAAACAAACTTTAGATAATATCATGTCATAGAATTTAACTTTGTATATAGAAGGGTTTGAAAATTGAAAATAAAGTACAAGATTCAAACAATCTTTTGGTTTGTAAGTTGCAATTTATGAATTCAATTTTGACGATGAATGTCAATGCACTAAATTATTTCATGGATATTGAGAAATTATGTAATATGTTGTGTCGAATCAATTCTCCATATATCACGAAACCACATAATTTAAATTATTTGATGTAATAATAAAGAAAATTTGACATGGGGAAGATTTATGGTAGTAATAGTACATGTATTCGAGTGGAAAATGATTTCAAGAAGAAATTGTTGTAAGTTTTAGGCAAATAATGTGAGATCGGAAGTCATCAATAAATCATTATATAAATTTGTTTAACAAAATTTATATATGAACCGATGAAAATATTCGACTGAGCAATTTTATGTACTTTAATAGTATGTGTTAAATTTAAAATTATAAGAACTTTTAGTTGGACAACCCATTTTAAAACATAACTGTATATATTCAGCATACACTGTATATATTCAATATACATCAATATACAGGTCGAAAATGTGGAAATACAGGGCTGAGGCGAAATACAGGTGTTTGGAAGCAAGAAATACATGGACAGGGCTGATATACACTGATATACGTCAGGTGTATACAAAAACGAGAATTAAGTTAAACCCCAAAAGCAGCAATGAATTTGGCCCAAGAAAGGCCCAAAATCAGTTTCTCCTTTTACCCTTAACTTATTTAATTGTGTGATTATTTATTGTTTTGCTTCTTTTTTATTAACTCTAAAATTATTAATTAACTTAATTAGATTCTCCAAAAAGATGAGTTCTTTCTTTATGTTGGTTTACTTTTAATACATTTCTTTTTTGTGTTCATTTATTTTACTAATCAAGTATATTGGTTAGATTTTATATCTTTGATTAAATTAAATCTCTTTGTTCTTAAAAAGACCTGTTCTTTAATGCTTTTCACTTAGTCACTTTTTATACTTATTTTAAAATTGTTTTAAGTATATTTCTAAAAATAATAATAACAAAATAAAATAAAAATACATAAATAAAGAAATAAAATGTTTTCATTTCCTTACTTGGTCATTTCTCAAAATTTTAATCCAAACCTTTTATTCTCCGATCAATTTAAAATGGTTTTCATGCTTAAATTAACCAATTTTGTTCAAATTATTATTTCTAAAAAAGATTCGAATAAATTCTAATAAATCTAGTTTTGTTAAAATTCTAATCACTTATAATTAAATTCGAATATTTCAATTAAGGTCCCTTTTTCTTAAAAATAAAAATTGTTCTTTGTTTAACTATTGTTTCAAGTTAATATTGTAAATTATTTTTATAATCATTTTCCTAAAAAATAGTCAAAAATATTTAATCTAATTCGTAAGATAACTGCATGTTAGCGGACACTTCAAATGCTTTAAAAACCTTCTTGAAGTCTAAATGAGAACCTCGTACCCATTTTCTTTAAATTTTTAATGACTTAATATGTTAGAGTCTTTTTAAATTATAAGTTTTCTTAATTTCTTTAAAAACTTAAGTGACGACTCTTTTCTAAGTATTTTTCTCAAATTGTTATATATTTATAACATTTCAAAAAGTGATTTTTCTAAAGCTAGTAAAATTACGGTATAACAATATTGTTGAAAAAACATTCATTGCGTTGCAACAAAAAAAATGAGTTGATACATAAATCTTCTACATATCATCTTTTTCTTTATTACTTAATTAAATACCATCTAAATATTTCTTTTTCACAAAAATCATCCTCCTTCCTGATTTTCGTCCGATTTTCTAATACCATGTCATTCGTGGACAATGATGAATTTGATACAACACAATATAGTGATATACTATACATTTTCCAGAGTTTATATATATCTCGTATTTTAGTGCACTAATATTTTTGATCTGACGTAGTTCGCAACCCATATAATGTTCAATCTATTAAAATAATAAACTAGCCCAATTTGATCCCTTAAATTTCTAAGTTCGTAAGAGCTTAGCCCATATGACATTTCGTGAACCATGATAAATTGATACAACACAATATATTATATATATTTTTTAGCATCCACATATATATCTATTAATTATTTTTAAATAATAGAAAATGTCAATTAGATAATTAAACTTGAAACTCAAAAGAGGTTGAAATTAAAATGTCATAAATATTCAAAATTTGAAGTTGACCGATTAAAAGAATTATTGAACCACTTCGCGAATCAATTCAAGTAAATGACAAACTCAAGTATACAATTTCATTCATTTTTTGTTTCATTATCATTTTATTACAGGTTAGTTGTACCACATTTCTTTTGTTGCCGTGTAATGGACTCTTTTTCCAACAATATCCAACTTTTTACCCTTGGAAATAGAGTGATAGGTTAACCCAATCTATGGAATTGCAATTTGTATATTAGCAATTCTGACTTATCGATCAATGCTAGTACACTACACTATTAGAATTTTGGAGATGCTGAAGAATTGTTTAATGTATTGTACCAAATTAAGTCTCCCTATGTCACAAAACCACTCGGTCTTAGGAGATGGGAAAAAAGGCAAAGAATTGTTATTGTGGAAAAATACTTCCTTTTAGCAATTGGTTGAATGACACAAAAAAATCTGGAATGTGGAAGATTTTTGGAGATCGTCGTATTTACATTAGATTGGGATATGCTTTTCAATTTTTTTTTAGTAATTTTATAACATTTATCTTTGTTGATTTAACTTTTTAAAGATATTTGTTCATTATTTTATTTTAATTTTTTAGGCAAATAATGTGGGGATTGAAGGTCATTCACAAAATCTCTTATAACCATGAAAATTTGATCAATGCGATTTTCATAGGAAACGACAGAAATATTCAATTGAGCAACTTTTGGACCTCTGATAGTATGTTTTGAATATTTGAATTTAAGAATTTATTAGTAATTTTTATCTTTTTAGTAATTATTTACGTTGAAACTTGTAGATGATATTCAGACTCTTAAACAAGACTTCAGAGATTTTTTAGGCTGGAATAGTAGTGTTGTTTAAGAACTTTTGTGAACATACACATTTTATAGTCAATCCTTTCAATGAGATTGAACTCTCCTGGGATCGCGGGAACTATTTATAATAGCTTGGTCATGGGACCATATTGGAATTGCATTAAGAGCTGAAGATATATACCTAATAATCATCAAAGACGAAGAGAGATGAACTCTAGAATTTATTATTTTTGTAATTGATAAACTTATGCACACATTTTGATTCATTTGATTTAATTAGTTAATTTATTGACTTATTTTAATTTATTATTTTTAGGAAAAAATAAGCATTATGGCTAATATGAAAAGTGGAAACGTTTACTCAACACATATGAAAAAAGATTAGAACTTATTAGGAAAACATAAAATTAGTGCTTACAATCAATTTTAACAAGTTGTTTGAATTTATAAAATAAGAGTCTATGTGTTTAATCCAAATGCTAAATCTGTATATTAACCATTTTCTTTCAAGATACTACGTTGATTTTTATTCTCAAAAAATTTACTGGCATATATAATAATTTGAATAGTTTAATTCAAAATTCTAAAATATTAGATGAAGTTCTAATGTTGCAAACTTGAAAAATTAAAATAAAGATTTGATATGGAGTTACTCCATTTCTAATGTTAATGACTAGGAGTATTCACGGTTTGGATAAAAATCGATACAAATTGAATTAAATTAGTTAAATAAATCAATTTGATTTGGGTTTGAGATTGGTTTGGTTTTTTATTTTTGAAAATCGATAATATTTTGTTTGGTATTGAGTTTGTTTAAAAAAAAACCCAAAGGAATAGTTGAATCGAGCCGATAAATGATATACATATATTTTATTATTATACATACATCATATATTAAATATTTTATATGTTTTCATCAAAGATTATTTATAATCTATTTTAAAACAAAAATGTTCAAGGCAAGAACATTTATCTTATTGGTTTCATGTAAATGAGAATGTTCAAAACTGTCTATGAGAATTCTTGGTGGGACTAGATGTCATTGTCTCTTTCTTTTAGACCAAAATGATGATTTTTGAATCTTTATCCACAGTAAATAAAGTGATTGAAAGTTCTGTAATGGTAGTCGTTCGGACTATTTTTGTTTTGAATGAATTGTTGTCTTTTTTCCCACTTTTGAATGAATCTTTTTAAAAAAAAAAAATATTTATATATAATTAATAACCGAACCAAAATTGAAAACAACCAAACCGATAAATATATATTATATTTGGTTGATTTTGATTTTGATTTTGAACTTTGACTAATAACTGACCCAAATAATAGAGTTTTTATTAATTGAAGAAGTCAAAATAATGAAATTTTCGTCTAATTGTAAACTCGGTTACTAAGAAAAAACATAAAATTTTGAAAAGAAAATATAATTCATTCTTATGCATTACTATACAACAAAATTATAACATCTTGTATTAATTTAAAAGAAATGAAAATTACTCTCTCCATTCCTTTTTACTTGTTTAATTTTGATTTGACACAAATATTTAGAAAATAATAATTGGTTTAGTGAGTTTATCATTTTATCCTTATTAATATATAGGTGCTTCCAAACATACCTAGTTATTACATTTTTCAAAAACATTAATTCAATATTAATAAATTAAAGATACGATTAAAAAAAATTATCTGTCTTGATCTGTCAAAAATGACAAATAAAAAAAGAAATCAAATTAAAATTTTTTAATAAGTAAATAGAGACGGATGATGTTTTTTTAATGTGTATACCTAAGGAGTTGATTCGACACAACATCATATAATTTAGTGCACTAACATTAATTGTTAAAGAGTTAATCTTAAAGATTGTTTGTATCTTTCACTTTATTTTTGCAATTTTAAAATATTGGATATTGTTGAAAAAAACAGTAATTGCATTGCAACAAAAGAATGAGTTGATACATAAATCTTCTACGTATCATTTTTTCTTTATTACTTAATTAAATACTTTTAAATATTTCTTTTTCACAAAAATCATCCTTCTACCTGAATTTCTTCCAATTTTTTAAAACCATGTCATTCGTGAAAAATGATGAATTGATACAATACAATATATTATATATTTCTTAGAGTTCATATATATATATATATCTCATATTTTAGTGCACTAACATTTATTATTTGAATTAGACTTGATATTTTTAATCTATTAAAATAATAAACTAGACCAATTTGATCCCTTAAATTTCTAAGCTCGTAAGAGCTTAGCCCATATGTCAATTCGTGAACCATGATGAATTGATATAACACAATATATTATATCTTTTAGCATCTATATATATTTATTCATTATTTTTAAATAATAGAAAATGTCAGTTAGATAATTAAACTTGAAATTCAAAAGAGGTTGAAATTAAAATGTCATAAATATTCAAAATTTGAAGTTGACTGATTAAAAGAATTATTGAACCACTTTGCGAATCAATTCAAGTAAATGACAAACTCAAGTATACAATTTCATTTATTTTGTTTTATTATCATTTTATTACAGGTTAGTTGTACCACATTTCTTTTGTTACCGTGTAATGGACTCTTTTTCCAACAATATCCAACTTTTTACCTTTGGAAATAGAGTGATAGGTTCACCCAATCTATGGGATTGCAATTTGCATTTTAGCAATTTTGAGTTATCGATCAATGCTAGTGCACTACACTATCAGAATTTTGGAGATGCTGAAAAACTGTTTAATGTATTGTACCAAATTAAATCTTCCTATGTCACAAAGACACTTGGTCTTATGAGATGGGGAAAAAGGCAAGGAATTGTTATTGTGGAAAAGATACCTCTTTTTAGCAATTGGTTGAATGACACAAAAAACCTAACATGTGGAAGATTTTTGAAGATCGTGTACTTACATACTGAGATATTCTTTTCAAAAAAAAATTCAGTAAATTTATAACATTTATCTTTGTTGATTTAACTTTTTAAAGATATTTGTTCATTATTTTATTTTAATTATTTTTAGGCAAATAATGTGGGATTGGAGACCATTTACAAAATCTCTTTTAAGTTATAACCATGGAAATTTGATCAATGGAGTTTTCATAGGAAACGATAGGAATATTCAATTGAGCAACTTTTGGACCTTCGATAGTATGTTTTAAATATTTGAATTTGAAAATTTATTAGTTATTTTTATCTTTTTATTAATTATTTACGTTGAAATTTGTAGATGATATTCAAGACTCTTAAACAAGACTTCAGAGATTTTTTAAGCTTAGTTGAAACAACCACTTCAAATCATCCATTTGTAATTGTACGAGGTGTGTATAATATTGTATTAATAGAATAATTTTGGATGATATTTTGTTTTTGAATATTTGAAATAAAAGACAAAATCTAAGGGTTGATTTTCAATTTTCAAATACATGTTCTGCACAGAATGATACGATTAATCTTGATTGAAATTTTCTATTCAATAATATTGAGCGGCTATTGTCACAGGTATTTTGAATGAATTGATTAGAAAAGAAAAATTAATAATATTTTCACACGAAAAAATTAATCTTTTTTCACTATTTTAGCAAAAAATTGTTTGTCATCGTGCATTTTGTCGATGAACTGATTCAATAAGAAATGAGTAGAAAAAATATGTTTTATATACAAATTTTTCATTAATTCACACTTTAAAAAAATATTTATATTTATAATAGTGTGTGATCAAATTATGTTGCTTGCTCCTAGGATTGAGTGCATCATTTATAAATGGTTTAGATTAATTGACTCAAGTTATAACATATTAAATAGGTAATAAATCTCCCAAAGTCATGACTCCAATTAATTGAACTTATGACATTAATATAATGAAGATTGATAGCCAACCAAGCATGTCAACATAGAATGTTTCAACACATAACTACATATCTTGTATCATAAGAAAATAATTTTGCAAATTTAATACCATCTCTTTATCTTATTTTCTTGATTAACTTTTGAAGAACTCTTAATTAATTCACTTTAAGATACAGATAAATTATAATGGAAATGATTTGAATCAATAGTCAAAATAGCTATTGAGGTTCTTATAGTTATCGAAATATATAGATGGATTTGTCACGATCTTGTCATGAGTGACACTCATACTAATTTTTCGGTGAAAAAATCAATTACTAACCCAACTTAACCAATCAAGATTCACTATAGAAATCAAATCATGAAATAAAACAACGAAATAGCAGTTAAAAATAGATAAAGACTAGAGTTTCCATAAACTCTATCATTTAATAAAATCCATTCGCGAAATTTAACTCTCTAGAATAGGAAAGTCATAGTACCATAACTCTAAATAATCAAGAATGGGGATGGAACCCCAAAAACTTAGAAAACAATAAACTAAAGTCTATGAAATGTCTAAGTCCGAATAGATACACTAAGAAATGAAGAAGAACCCATGGCAGTCTAGAATAGCAGCTTACCCTTGGATTCGAAGGTTAGGTGTCTCTCAATTGAGTTCTTGTATCAACCACATGAATATGCCTTGTACTCAACAAGAAAAGAGTAATTAAGTACAATGTCAATACATAATGTGTACTGGTAGGATTATAGTGTCAGTTTCAAAATATGATTGTAAACAAGTAACTACAAAATAATAATACATGTTAACACATATACCAACAGACACACATAATACATATCCTCAATCACAACTTTGACTTGGCCCATGCAGGTGAAACATGTCCCATATGATCACAAAATGCACATACCTGATCCTCTTATGAAATCCATACACAAATGATTAGTGTATCGGCACGGTACCCAATCCAACCATTAATGATTCATACCATGCGTGGTATGCCAGTCAATCATTAGTATCTTGTACCTAAGACAACCATTAATCACAAACAACATGTACAATCACAATCACAATGAACAACCAATTTGAAAACACAAGTAAATAATTAAATAGGTTCACCGCATGAGATTATCACATGAGGTCATTTTACATTAGCCTTTTAGTTTCCCCCACATGTATCCAACAAATAATGCTACAAAACACTTTACATGCACACATTACATACTTTGGAAAACAAACAAACCATCACGTACCTCGAATCAAGCCTTGAAAACTCTAAAGAGTTCGAGTTGTCCCTTTTTGCAATGCTTTGACTTGTTCTTGGTCTAAAAACAATAATAAAACACAACAATAAAGGAAAAATGACCTAAAACCACCTGAATTATACTCAAATCCTAACTCCATGTCAATTTATGATCATTCTACCTAGATCAAGTCTTTTCCCATCATTAATTCAAGTTAAAATCGTCCCTCAAGAGCAATACCCTAAATTTTGTATGTAACTATTGAGAGTGAATTTATTCTACATAATGTGAATATTCCACCCAAAAGTTTGCTTTTAGTTCAAAACGATCAATATGTAGAATCAGAACAAGTAATTGCTAAGATCCGCGTTTCTTTTCTCACATCTGTATCTACAGTTAATATTTCCGCCTCATTTGTCCATATTTCTTTTTTGGAAAATACATAGATGTAGGATTGAGAGAAAAATGAGTTGTCATTTGGGTGTATGGATTTTGACCTTGCGTTTATTAGGTGTCAGGCTAACATTCTCTAATATGGGTCATCTGGTGGGTGTGTTATTAAATGCTCTCAAACGAACACTATATATTTATCATATAATAATATATTGTCACAGAGAATGCAATAATGGTGGGTCTCCGAATGTGCTTCCCTGTCTCGCCTATAATGCAAATCAAATTGATGTGTAATATATACTAATTAAGAATAATCTCTCCTCCAATTTTTCTTGGAGTCTGTGCAACATAGAAATTGACTGTATTTTCTTGAGTTAAGCCTTAAGAAGGGGAGGTAAAGGTCATTGCAAGAGGCC
>JAJOOE010002280.1:0-24182 GCA_036250405.1 Solanum raphanifolium
AGAAGAAAAGGCAGAGAAGAGTTTTTCTTTTTCTTTTTTTGGCCGAAAACAAATTTTTATTTTATTTTAGTTTTTAATATATATTTTAATTATTATTATGGGCCCAACGCCACATGTCCTTTTCTGATTAGTTACTATGCCACGTCATCGCGAGTGTATGACACACAATTTCTATTTTTAGTTGATTGTCAAAAAATGTTTAATTGGTATTTTTTTTCACTAATAAAAGTGTTCAATAGGTACAACTCTTAGTTAAGGTGTCTAAGTGAATTATGCGAACAACTTTAAGTGGCTACAGATGATTTTGGCCTTTATAAAAACTCTATGATTTCACTTATATTCGATTTTCTTTAATTTTTTGCATGCCTTGACTATTTGGATATGAGGGTTCTCCTACTTAGGCATTAGAGTGGGTGCCCGCATGGCCCGATGGGTTGGGTCGTGACAGAAACAAATTGCATAACATATTCCAACAAAATAGTAAAGTAATAAATAATGAACACAATATTTTTGCATGGAAAATAACTAGCTCACAAAAGGTGTAAGAAACCACCACTTGTACCTCTACAGGATTTAACCCCAACATTACTTAATCAATGAACCTTGACATAATTCAGATTATAACTTTTACAATCCTAGAAACTAACTCTAATTCATGAAGTTAGACAATCAACCAGATCGTCGAACTTACTTCAAGTTATGAATTTAAATTATAACTCTTGAAATCTTAGGAACCAACTCTAATTCAGCTGCCCAAAAGAAAAACCGCCTGGAAGTCCGAGGACCTTTAGTACTGTACTCTACCCCCGAACCAGCATTTCTAAACTTCAAGTTATCAATTCAGATTACAACTCTTGCAATCCTAGGAACTAACTCAATTTCTTAAACATCAACACAAACCTCCCAATGTATGTGTTCCCAAGTATTTGAGTTATCTCAATTTGAAGATAATACTTCTAATTCAGTTTACAACTCAATGAAAAACTCCCAATACATAAACTCTATAATAAGACCTCTTTCTTTAATGTATTCCTTCAGTATGATGGTAGCACTTGCGAAGAAAATTTTCCAATTATACCTTTTTATCTATATGTGCAGAAGTATTCTATATGACTTTGATTCTATTCAAGTACAACTCTTCATAGAGTTTTTCTTCACTTCAAACTCCACACAAACTAGAACTCTCTTGACTTAGAGATTTAGTTCAAGTGAGACTCCTTCTTTACTTCAAACTTCTTGCCACTTTATACTCCTTCCACAAATCAAAATCATTAATTCTTTTATGTTGTAGTCAAACTCCAACACTTCAATTAGAACATGGTTGCTTTCTTAAGTTTATCATCAAACTATCTTGCATTTCTTGATTACTGTACACTTGTCTTTATTCATTAATGATCTTGCTACGAAATTAGATTTTTGAGATAGTGTATCTATGAACTAGGTTGACTTACACGTTTCGTGTTAGTTTTTCAATCATCAAAACAGCATAGAAACCACCAGCTTAGCTGATCAAGACGAGATGAGACTCCATCTGCTCACATGATGGTATGTGTCGATTACATTATTAGACTCCCATAATTAACGGAATTATCCTTAAGGTAATTCAATGACCTCTTCTTTTAACCTTCTTATGTCACGATTATGATTATATTGGTTGCTTCTATTGGTCTTTATATGTATGTCATGTTTCATTTTATCATTTTACATATATTACTATTCCACATGTACTTATGTCCTTTCTATCGAGGACCCTACCTCTTTTTATTGATGCAGGCTTTGGTACACAGATATGTGATCAGGCCGCTTCCTAGGTTCTATATCTTCTGGTAATTGTGAGGCTTTCTCTGTTTCCAAGTCTTAGTCAACCAGTTTCTAGTACTTTATCCTTATGTGTTTAAGGTATACCAGGGATTTTATCCTAGTAGACAGTAGTCAGTTTTTCTTAGAGGCTTCATAGACAGTTAGTTATGATATAGTTTGGACCTTTGTGTCCTTTGTCAATGATTGAAGTTCTATGGCTTACATTTATGCAAAGTGTTTCTTTTATAAGACTTGTCTCCTCAAATGCTTTTGAACTAGGTTTTGCACTCATGTCTAACTGTATTTCATGTATAATTCTATGTAATGGTTACGCTCGGCCCGCAATGACATGGAGTATCGATCTCGTGTAGGTTCTTAGTTTGGTGTGGCATGACATTTGTTACCCAAAGGGTTGAGAGAACAAAACTTGAAATTTATTCTGAGGCATTCAAATATGACTCTATGATGATAAGTTAATGTGAGATGTGTACTCATAAAATTAGGGCTAAAGCTTCATTGAATTTGTAGAAAGGCCATTGATATATGCCATTGTGTAGCCTTCAGATTCCATGACTTCCCTTAAAAGAAGCCTTAACCTAAAACTACACCTTAAAGTGGAAGAAACCTTTTGCCACAAAATTTCTCGATCAAACCTTTTTATGTATATTAAATACTAACCAAAAATGAATATAATTTTTATTACAACAACTATGCCATAGAATGGCTTCAATAAACAAAATCTCCAATTAATATTAAGTTATATGAAGGTTCAACTTTAGTTCCCTATTATGAAAGCATATAACAGACTTAGGGGAATGAATAACCCCGCTAAATCAAATTCAACACTACATAAAAAATATCACAAAATAATATTGAATGTTCTGGTGATGTGATACTAAAATAAACTCAAAGATTTAACATGATATAGGATCTTGATACCAATTATTAGAACTGAACTTTAAGAGACGCAGACCATCTTCTTTTCTCAAATCTATCATATCAAATTATCAAAGACATAATACTAGACACTAAAGCGTACTTGAATCAATAAACGCTATACAAATTCTCCATCTTTTGATTATGAGTCTTTCAAATCAAGACATGTGTCATTCTGTCCTTTCCAATGATGGGATGAGAGAATGAAAACCCTATATTATTTGGGGATCATTAACATTTATTTATAAGAGAAACAAATTTAGGTACCTCTAATTTAACCCGTCATTAAACTAGAAATTACATCAGAATATCTATTCCTAAGACCACATACTTTGTAAGGTGTCGTTTAGACCTATTAGCTTTAAATATTAGCATATCACTTTAGCTTAAGTCAGATTTTTAACTATAGAAATCAACATATAATTATTCTTCTTACAATATATATGGAAACCCATAAAAGTTCAAAAGATTACAACTTGTCAAAAATTATAAATTGAAAAACATAAGAAGTTTTATGAGTTTGTGAGCATATAATTTAATTATCTATAGAGAGAATATATGTCTTTTAATATTAATCTAGTCTTAATTTGTCTTTATTTCATTCATAATTTCATGTGACAAGAGTTTGTGCTAATTAAATGTTGTGATATAAGCTAAATTTTAAGCAAAATAAAGGATTTTTTTTAAATTGATCAAAATGAACCTCAAAAATCAACTAGTACTTCATATATACGCCTGGCTTATAGAACAACATGTGTTCCTTCGTAGTTGTTCTATTCACACAAGTGCTGGATGAAATGAATAAACGAAATGCAGTCTTTCAGAGAAGTCCTAAAATTAATAATGTATATGCAACAGAAGTAGTTATTTACAGAACTTTCAAATGCAATACATCTTTATAGAGGTGAACACCTTGTTGGTCGCTCTTACATCCTATGAGTTTAGCATAATATGTAACAGTTACCATACTCTACTATAATAACAATTACAAGCCACTGTTACTATTAAGACCTATCTACTTGCTGAGATTGGTTCCGCAAGCTTATCATCCTAGTGGGCCACATGATGGAACTTCCATTGATACAGATCTTTTCACCTCCTCTGGAAGTTCAGTGTCTTAATGCTACAGGAATACAAAAATGCAAAAAAGACTGCAAAACCGACCAATGCGATGACAACTAGTCCAATGAAGTTTGGATTATATCCAAAATTATCTATGATGTAGTCTTTAATCTTAGGTTCAATAAACATTCCTGTAACTTTTATGGTATCCTCTACATCACCGAAGAGACAATATAAAGATGTTAATTAGTCACCTTCTTAGCAGCCTCTTTACCTCCGTGAGGCGGGGTAAGATCTGCGTACACTCTACCCTCTCCAAACCCCACTATGTACACTTTTGGCCCTTTCAATTTACGTAATCCTATGATAGAATCTTATTTGTTAGCTATAAATTAGAAACAAACCTTTTTCTGCTAACTTTCTAAAAAAATCTTCCAACCATGACTGCTGCAGCCATGCTAATGAAGAACCTCGGTGAAACCATAGCAATCTAGCTCCCGAAATAGTGCTACTCACAAGGTATATTTACATACATACACCCATAAATGATTTAGTGCAACATGGAATGATGGAATGCAGAAAAGTAAAAACCTAAAATCATCCAATAGGCTTCTCGTAGGCTCCCGAGACATCTCCCTGGCCTGCCATAGCTAATAAATATATGCAATAAAAGTGAAACCCAAAATAATCCATTAAGCCTCCCTTAGGCTCATCAAACTATGCAATGCAGAAAAATAAAACTCGAAATTATCTCTTGAGTGGCCCTAATGCGCCTCGGACTCATAACAAAACAAATAAACGGAGAAAGAGTCTCGAAAGTGTCCCATATACCATAAGTAAAAGTAGAACATCTTTAAAATCAGAGAACAAATAAGTGTAAGGATAACAATGTCTTCAAAACCTGAAAATCCAATGAAAATAATACATTCTTATACAAAAACCAATTTTCGACAATAAAATCAGTAGTACATTTCCTCGGAGCCCAAGTCTGGTAAAATCAATAGTATACTCCCTCAGAGCTCATATGTAATAAAACAAAGGCATAATAGTTTCAAATTAAAAAATCAATATTTTTTGCCTTTAGTTCATACGATAACCTAATGCGAGTGCAAATGTGCATGAATGATTGCCAATCACAACTACACAAGCTAGTGAACATACATACCATGCCAAAAATGATAAAACACATTCCAACACACAATCTTACTAGTCTAGAACTTTGTTAGTCTGAATCCAAGGCATTAGACTCACAATCTCAATCAAAAGAGACATAAACAACCAATGAGAATAAATAAATAACAAAAAACAGACATTTCAACTACCAGGAACTTCTATTAATTCCCTAAATCATACACATAATTATACAATCTAAACTCAAACTAAGTCTTAAAGAGAAACTACAACTTCTAAGAATTCCTGAACGACCGATTGTACAAAATTCACCATAAGCCTAAACCTATAGAATCAATATTCCTAACATTTCATAAGAATTATATGATACACTATCTAATTCAGCTAAGCCCAAAGGGAGAAGGTGTAACCTACCTCGTATCCAAATGACAAGCCACACACCGTCACAGAAAAGCTTTTCCCTTCTGTTAAGCCTTAGAACATTGCCACAATATCAAAAAAATAATCTACTTGCCAATACATAAC
This sequence comes from Solanum raphanifolium, assembly GCA_036250405.1. Lineage (NCBI taxonomy): Eukaryota > Viridiplantae > Streptophyta > Magnoliopsida > Solanales > Solanaceae > Solanum > Solanum raphanifolium. Next base: position 5,455 of record JAJOOE010002280.1, read on the forward strand.
CAACGATACACATATAGATATAGAGAATTTCAAGCCGAAAATAGGGTAGAAAATTGACCCTCGGGGCCTATCGACAAATTTAAAAACTAATTCTGCAATCATATTCACCAAGAGGTAGGCGAAGAGGGGAGGTAATTTCAGACCTCAAATGGTCCAAAACTTAGAAACGTCATAGAATTTGAGAGGGAAGAGTTTTACCTGAAAATCAAAAGAATTAGTGGAAAACATCTCTATCTGAGCTCTTTTCAATGTAGGAAATGTTTTTCCAACACTCAGCGATTGTCTCTCTTGTGGTACTTTTGTCGTAGATGTGACGTCGTAAGAGCGGTGGTCAATAGTTTCCTCCAGCACTGCAGGAGTAGAAGCCATTATCATAACCAACTACGGCTGGTTCACCATTAGAGCGGCTCCGCATGTGTGAGCCTAGATCTGTAGGAGCGGCTGCACCATCACCCGCTTCTTCAACAACTTCACCCAATTCCCTAAGTTCATAACGGACCTTAGGATTCATTTGGAGTCTCGTGAATACAAAACAAATATTCTTGCCAACTAGAAACAACTCCAAACTCAACAGAATTGACTAAACAACCATCGAGGTTCTCTTGACAAATTATTGACCAAATGTCAATACTTTTGACTATAACAAAGAAAACGACTAAGCACCAAAAATCAATGCACAAACTTTGGGACCCAAACCAAAGGTCCTACTAGACTAAAATCCATATTCCAAAGCTAACAACATTGAAAAAAATCCCACTCGACCCCGTTTATAGATAATGTTGACAAAAGTCAACCCTTTCAACAGAAAAAGCCCAAAATAAGGGAAAATCCTCCAAAAAATTTCTCGAACACCTTGGTAATTATGCCACCCAATACGTCAAGTCACAACAATACAAAAGTTATGAGAAGGGAAAAATGGTAAAATCACACACAATTAAAAAAAATGACAACCAGGGTCATTACAATATCCACTACTGAAAGAACTTTTGTCCTCAATAGTTAAAGAAATGGCAGTACCCGAATGGTAAAAAAGGTGAAGATATCTAGTCTGAATGCCATGCTCGGCTTCCCAAGTAGCCTTCTCGATCTAATGATTCCTTTTCAGTTTTTAAATGCCATTATAAAGGCTGGTTAAAGGTCAATCAATTCTTTGATCTTAGTGCCATACAAAGAGGGGTGTGACCGGAAATGTGAAAATTCTAACCAAGTGTTCTATTGTTTTTTTCATGTACCTATTACTAGAAGGAGGTGGAAGTTATATATCCATCAATAAGTTGGTTATCAAAAAAAATACCACGGCCCTCTTTATCTGGATTTGAGATAGGCTATATACTTTATGGAACTCACATAAGTGGAGTTCTCAAGGAATAGTCTGAAGTTCAATTATTAGTACGAGGTACGGGTGTGGCGTATACTCTCCCATCTAAGAACCAACTTCTAGGATTACACAAGGTGTAACAACCCTAAAAATGAACTAGTGAAACTAGAGCCTAACGTGTGTGCGTTTGTGGTTGTCTTGAGTCTTAATGGTGTTTTATGTTGTCCCGATGCATGGTTGAGGTGTTTAGGGGTTAAACGTCAAGGTACAACTCTCCAGGTGCCACCCTTAGGGTCCTTGAGGAGGACCCTAAGTCTAACCCACCAGACCCCTTGAAACATGAAAGTTGGCCAATGTGGGATGACCTATGGAAGGGGTCCACGCCCCGTGGATGGCCTACGTAGGTCAAGGGGCCCAAAACAAGCCACAACTACCACTGAATGAAAACCAGTATGGTCCGTCAACCCATCCACAATCCGTGGATGGGAGTCTCGTGAATGAGAAATGGTTTGCTGTCAAGGGACACGACCAACTTGGGGTGAATTGGTAAATTCACCCCAAGTTCCAATTAGTATGTGGACAGTTATTTTAAGCCATTTAAGGTATTTTAAGAGTATTAAAACATTAAAACACTCACTTATATTTCATCTCTCAAATCAAAACCGTTCCATCCTAGAAAGTTCTCTTTAGAAACTCCTCTGGAGATCAAAGTCAAAATCAAGCTAGGGTTGGGGATTTCAAGGTGTTTCTTCTTCAATTTCGTAGGATTCTTCAAGTATAAGGTAAATTTATCCTTCATCTATGATTAGCTTTCACCCTAGAGTCAATTTCGAAGAAGTTTTTAAAGTTTTCAAGGTTCATAAAAAACCAAGGGTTTTACTCAATCGTTCCTTCTTCAAACGATTTCAAATGATTTATAAAGTCATATAATGATTGTATTGATGTTTAATTGATGACTTATGAGTAAAAGATTCTATGCACCCATGATTTCTCTTAATTCCTAAATTGTTCCTTTATGAAGTGGGTTTGTTGATTATGAAAGCTTATAATGGTAATATGTCTAAATTGCCTTGGGTTAGTGAATTGTATCATTATGTATACCTTAATTATAGTAAATTGTTGGTGTGTTGATGATTTGAGATTTATGGCCTTGAAGGCAAGTTTTGACTAAATTACATGTTGAAGTAGAATTGATCTAGGGATGTTGATCCACTTGAAAGGTGGAGGTGTTTACTTACTAAGTATATGAATGTGAATTCAATGAAGTAAAGCTGATCATGTTGTTAATGTAAATGTGTTATTATTGAAACGCTATTTCTCAATTTGACACTCATGTATGATGATGATGTAATGTAAAGTGTTGTCTTCTATATATTGTATATCTTGAAGAGGTAGGCTTAGACATCTTTTCTTGAGTAATGAATGTGTCTTGACTTGATGAATATTAATCGATAGGCTATGGAATTCCTTTCATATATGAGTGATGAATGTGTATTAACTTGATGGCTATGAATTGATAGGCTTCAGGCATTATTTTCATAAATGATGTAATGTAATGAAGACTCTAGAATTGATAGGCTACTGGCATTCCTTTCTAAATGAGTCAATGCACCATGAATCGATAACCTAGTGGCATTCATTTCATGAGTATAAGAATGTAATGAGGGACCATGAATCTATAGGCTAGTGGCATTCTTATCATGAGGACCCTAGAGCTATCCTTGAATGTACCATGGATCGATAGTCTTATAGCAATCCTTCCTTGGTAATGATGTATCATGGGTCGATAGGCCTATGGAATTCCTCCCTAATAAACAAATGTAATGCGAATGAAATAATCTATGGGAATGTAGGCTAAGCACTGAGTGGATATGGTTAGATGGAAACTCTCCCAATGTTGGATTATACTTCCAAGGAACATCTTCCTACCCATAACTATGTGTCCGCTTAAGATATTAGCAGTGGATTTCATCTAAGCTAAGGACTCATCTGAGCTAATGTTACCTTTCTACATTAGACAAGTGGAACACCTCTGTACAGTGTGGGGCTATATGACACCGGATTCCATGTCTAGCTTGCATGGTCTATGTCGGTTAAATGCTTATTCCCATCATGTGAGAAGTGCATTATGGTTTCTTGAGATGTTCTATGATGTGTAGGTGGTATTATGGGATACCATCTATACATTGCATGAGTAGGCTTCGATAGGGTCATAGTGAGTTCTCTAAGTCTTAATGACTATTGTAGGAAAGTCCTCTAAACGAAGAAATTGAAGAATGTTGACTCCTAAAAGCTTAATGTGATATCCATGACATTGTTGGGTCATATTATGATTTATTTTCCCTTTTCATGCCTTATGAAATGTTATGTCTCTTTTATATGGATATGGTGTAAAGGTGAAAAGGAAGGAATTGTAAGTTCACTTTTGGTGACCTTAATAAGGTGCTTTGGTGTGGATGGTGGTATGGGACGCTATCCATGCCTTTCACAAGGTATAGCATGAGTGTTACTTGAGGTGAAGGTCTAAGGTGAAGGTAATGGTTTTCATGATGATATTGTCTAAATGTGGTTTTATGACTTAGATGATGAATATACTTGTATTGTATGTCTCTTATGCTATTTTACATGATATTTCCAAAAAGTGCCATAATGCACCGTTTCCAACCAAAATGTCCCTTTTAAAGCATATTTTTGCATGGTCATCATACTTAGTACATTTCTGTGAGCTAACCCATATTTCTCTCCTTTTTACTACAAGTGTAGGTTCCGGCCAATGATTGGTTCTAGCTAGGATTGAAGTTCTTGGATAAAGTTTCCTCCAAGACTTGGTATGTCCTCATAGGTCGAGGACAAGGACTCTAATTGTTTGTAGTTTTTTCTTACTTTGAGACTATTGTTAAGACTTCAATTTTAAAGTGTAGTGACCCTATCTTGTTAAAGTTTTGTCTCAGATGGCCATGTGAGACTTAGACTTCTGTTGTGTCTTTTGAAAGATTGTTAAATGAATGTTTTGAATCGTATGGTTTTAATGAAAAGTTTTAATCCCATTTTATTTCTATTACCTATGCGATGAATGAATGCTATGAGGCTTGTATAAGACCCCTTCGGGGTCGAGTACACCGTGTTACGACTAGGGGGTGCTCTCGGGTCGTGACAAACATGGTATCAAATCATAAGATTTTGGAAATAGTTTTTAGGATCAAAATCTCACAAGCCACGTCTAGTAGTGTCTTGTTCATCAGTGTGAGTCGTGACGCATCTAGGAGCGAGAGGCTTTGGGGCATTAGAAAGATACACTTCTTTCATATTGTTGAAGTGGTGCCTTGGAGTTTAGTTTTATAGATGTCCTTTTCCTAATCTTTCTCTTGTGTTTATATGATATGAATACAAGGGTTAACCCAAGAAGGATGGAAGAGGACATTGTGAACGAGGGAGTTCCTCCCCAAGGTAACCAAGGTCTTAAAGGTGACAAAGTGCCTCATGAGAATGATGTTCTGGTGGTTCCCACGGACATGACCAATGAAGAGATTAGGGCGGCTTTTCTCACCTTAGCTCAAGCCATGACGGCTCAAGCTAACCGAGTTGTGGGGACTAGGTTTAATACTAATGAGAGTATCGTGGCCTCAAGGTGGAGAGACTTTGTGAGGATGCATCCTCTTTTCTTCTTAGTTCTAGAGTTGGAGAAGATCCCCAAGAATTCTTGGATAAAGTTTATAAGATAGTAGATGCTACACGAGTAACTAGTAGGGAGAAGGTGGAGCTGGCTTCCTACCAACTGAAAGATGTGTCCCAAGTGTGGTTTACTCAATGAAAAGCCAATAGGCTAGCTGAAGCGGGTCCTATAGAATGGGAAGAGTTTAAGGGAGCTTTCCTTGGTAAGTACTTTCCCCGTGAGAAAAGGGAGTGTAAGGTTGAGGAGTTTATAAACCTTAGGCATGGTAAGATGAGTGTGGAGGAGTATTCCTTGAAGTTTTCCCTGTTATCAAAGTATTCTCTATCCTTGGTGTCTAACCCTAGAGATGATATGAGTAGGTTTGTTACCGTTGTATCCAACCTAGTTAAGGAAGAGTGTCGTACATCGATGCTCTATGATGATATGAATATATCTAGACTTGTTGTATATGCTCAGTCTATTGAGGAGTCCAAACTTAAGAGGGTGAATAGGGATTTGAAGAGGGGTAGATCCGATGAGCAAGGTCAACCTAGGTTCAAGAAGAGAACTCCTAACAAATATTCTTCTAGTTCTCAAAAGTCTAATGAGGAGAAAGGTGGTGGATCTCAATTTTCTAAGCCTCTTTGTGCCACTTGTGGGAAGAGGCATCTTGGGAAGTGCCTAGCTGGTACTAGTGGGTGCTATGGGTGTGGCAAAATTGATCATCAAGTGAGAAATTGTCTTACTCTTACGACTAGAGGAAGGGAGGCCAAACAAGCTACTTATAATGGCCTGGATCGCAATACTCCAAAGAAGAACTGTTTCTTTGTGCTTCAAGCTAACAAGGACAAATAAGCTAATCCGGATGAAGGTACCGGTAAGTTATAGTTCCTTTTGTTGTGATGAGATCCTTATGTTGTTCCTGATAGCCTTAGTTGGGTTTTCTCCTAAGTGGGGGATGGTATGTTGAATGGTAAGGTTGTGGTGAGTGTTGATATCCTTATCTCTTTCCTTCTATTCTTAATCAAGCTTGTGACCAAGAGTTCCTAGTAGCTTGTTACATGTTATGGAGTCTTGTGTGAATATGAGTTTCCATGGTCTCTTTATGTTGTGCATGTTCTATTTCAATTCTTGTTTCTATGATAAAATGAGTTTTCAAATTGTGTTCCTCATGTTAATATGCATCTATGATTAGTTGCCTAAATGTTTCATGAGTTGATTTGTTGAATATGCCTAAATGTGCCTTATTGAAAAGTTGCATAATGAGCTTTTATGAGAAAATTGCTTAAATGTGCTTAATGATGTTGTGATGAACATGATTTGATTTGGGGAAGGAAGTTCCTCCAATATAATGAAATGAAGAATGTGTATTTTTGATGCATAATGAGTTGGTAAATGTAGTTCCTACCTTCTTGTTGTGTTTTGAGCTTATTGATGTGGAGTCGATGTTTCCTCCTATGTTTATGCATTTATATTGATGTTGCATGCATGATAGTGGGCATCTAGTCTTGATTCGTTACCACTTAATGTGTTTAAAGTGTCATTCAAAGATGAATGTTCCTAAGTGGGGGATAATGTAACGACCCTAAAAATGAACTAGTGAAATTAGAGCCTAACGTGTGTGCGTTTGTGGTTGTCTTGAGCCTTCATGGTGTTTCATGTTGTCCTGATGCATGGTTGAGGTGTTTAGGGGTTAAACGTCAAGGTAAGACTCCCCAAGAGCCTCCCTAAGTGTCCTTGATGAGGACCCTAAGTCTAACCCCCAGACCCCTTGAAACATGAAAGTTGGCCAATATGGGGTGACCTACGGAAGGGGTCCACGCCCCATGGATGGCCTCTGTAGGTCAAGGGGACCCAAACAAGACACAACCACCATTGATGGAAGACCAATATGGTCCGTCAATACATCCACGATCCGTGGATGAGGGTCTCGTGAATGAGACCTGGTTTGCTATCAAGGGACACTACCAACTTGGGGGTGAATTGGTAAATTCACCCCAAGTCCCAATTAGTATGTGGTCGGTTATTTTAAGTGTTTTAAGGTATTTTAAGATTATTAAAATATTAAAACACTCATTTAAATTTTATCTCTCAAATCAAAATCCGTCTCTCCTAAAACGTTCTCTCTAGAAACTCCATTGGAGATCAAGGTCAAGATCAATCTAGGGTTGGGGATTTCAAGGTGTTTCTTCTTCAATTTCATGGGATTATTCAAGTATAAGGTGTATTGATCCTTCATCTAGGGTTATCTTTCACCCTAAAGTCAATTTCAAAGAAGTGTTTAAAGTTTTCAAGGTTCATGAAAAACCAAGGGTTTTACTCAATCTCATGGGTTCTTTCTTCAAACGATTTCAAATGATTTCTAATGTCATATAATGATTTTATTGATGTTTAATTGATGACTTATGATGAAAATATTCTATGAACCCATGATTTCTCTCAATTCCTAATATGTGCCTTTATGATGTGGGTTTGTTGATTATGAAAGCTTATAATGGTAATATGTCTAAATTGTCTTGGGTTATTGAATTGTATCACTATCTATGCCTTAATTATGGTAAATTGTTGGTGTGCTGATGATTTGAGATTTAGGGCCTTGAAGGCAAATTTTGACTAAATTACATGTTGAAGTGGAATTGTGCTAGGCATGTTGATCCACTTGAAAGGTGGAGATGTATACTTACTAAGTATATGAATGGGAATTCAATGAAGTATAGGAGATCATGTTGTGAATGTAAATGTGTTATTATTGAAATGCTATTTCTCAATTTGACACTCATGTATGATGATGATGTAATGTGAACTGTTGTTTTCTATATATTGTATATCTTGGATTGGTAGGCTTAGACATCCTTTCTTGAGTAATGAATGTGTCTTGAATTGATGAATATGAATCGATAGGCTATGTAATTCCTTTCATATATGAGTGATGAATGTGTGTTAACTTGATAGTTATGAATTGATAGGCTTTAGGCATTCTTTTCATAAATGATCTAATGTAATGAAGACTCTAGAATCGATAGGCTAGTGGCGTTCCTTTCTTAATGAGTCAATGTACCATGAATCGATAGGCTAGTGACATTCATTTCAAGAGAATAAGAATGTAATGAGGGACCATGAATCGATAGGCTAGTGACATTTTTTTCATGAGGACCGTAGATCTATCCTTGAATGTACAATGGATCGATAGGACTATAGCATTCGTTCCTTGGTGAAGATGTATCATGGGTCGATAGTCCTATGGCATTCCTCCATAATACACTAATGTAATATGAATGAAATAATCTATGGGAAGGTAGGCTAAGCACCGAGTGGATATGGTTAGATGGAAAATCTCCCAATGTTAGGTTAGAGTTCCTAGGAACATCTTCCTATCACATAACTATGTGTTCGCATAGGATATTAGCCAGTGGATTGCATCCAAGCTAAGGATTCATCCGAGCTAATGTTACCGTTCTACCTTAGGCAAGTGGAACACCTCTTTATGGTGTGGGGCTATATGACACCGGATTCCATGTCTAGCTTGCATGGTCTATCTCAATTAAATGCTTATTCCCATCATATGAGATGTGCAGTATGGTTTCTTGAGAGGTTCTATGAAGTGTAGGTGGTAGTATGGGATGACATCTATTCATTGCATGAGTAGGCTTTGATAGGGTCATAGTGAGTTCTCTAAGTCTTAATGACTAGTGTATGAAAGTCCTCTAAATGAAGCAATTGAAGAATGTTGAATCTTAAATGCTTAATGTGATATGCATGCCATTCTTGGGTTATATTAGGAGTTATTTCCCCTTGTCATGCCTTATGAAATGTTATGTCTCTGTTATATGGATAAGGTGTAAAGGTGAAAAGGAAGGAATAATAAGTTCACTTTTGGTGACCTTAATGTGGTGCCTTGGTGTGGATGGTGGTATGGGACGCTATCGATGCATTGTACAAGGTATAGCATGAGGGTTACTTGAGGTGAAGGTAATGGTTTGCATGATCATATTGTCTAAATGTGGTTTTATGACTTGAATGATGATTATACTTGTATTGTATGTCTCTTATGCTATTGTACATGATATTTCCAAAAAGTGGCATAATGAACAGTTTCCCATGAAAATGTCCCTTTTAAAGCATGTTTTTGCATGGTCATCATACTTAGTACATTTCTGTGTACTAACCTATATTTCTCTCATTTTTACTACAAGAATAAGTTCCGGCAAGTGATTGATTCTAGCTAAGATTGAAGTGCTTGGATAGAGTTTTCCTCTAAGACTTGATATGCCCTCATAGGTCGAGGACAAGGACTCTTATTGTTTCTAGTTCTTTCTTATTTTGAGACTATTGTTAAGACTTCAATTGTAAAGGGTCGTTACCCTATCTTGTTAAAGTTTTGTCTAAGATGGCCATGTGAGACTTAGACTTCCGTTGTGTCCTTTGAAAGATTGTTAAATGAATGTTTTGAATCGTATGGTTTTAATGAAAAGTTTTAATTCCGTACTATTTCTATTACCTATCCGATGAATGAATGCTATAAGGCTTGTATAAGACCCCTTCGGAGTCGAGTACGCCGTGTTATGACTAGGGGGTTCTCTCGGGTAGTGACACAAGGTATATACTAGATGATTATCAGACAAGGCCTGAAATGAATACTATAATATTTTATACATGCAACATAAGTAGTTATTTACAGACATTCATACGCAATACATCTTTATAGAGGTGGACACCTTGTTGGTCACTTTTTACATCCTAAGTTTAGTGTAATATGTAACAATTACCATACTATCCTATGAGACAACGGTAACCTATGATAACAATTATAAGCCACTACAACTATGAAGATCTTTCTACCTCCTCTGGAATTTCAGTGTCTTAATGTTGTAGGAATACATGAATGCAAAAAAGACTGCAAAATCGACCAATACAATGTCAACTAGTCCCATGAAGTTTGGATTATATCTAAAATGATTTATGATATATTCCTTAATATTAGAATCAATAGACATCCCTGGAACATTTATGTTATCCTCCACATTACCATACTATGAGAAAATGCATCCGTAGACAGTCCATGCCACCGGGCAAATAGACTAATACCAAATCCACCACTTTGGATTTCTCTAAAATGATGAAAAGAAGAATTAGTATTGTGGGCAATCCATGCCAATGGTTCAATATTTAACTTTTTATTTTGGACTTGTGTGAACGAGTAAACTTACTTGTCTGGGGATGAAGAAACATAACAAGAGATTGAAAAGAGAGAAGAAAGCTAAAATGAAGATTGAGGCTACATGGTGGTTTGGTATGATAGCAACAGTCATCATTCCGTAGTACCTAAAATATCGGAAGGAGAAGAAGTTCACAAAGTAGAACCAAAATAATTTAGTTGTTGTCAACCCAAAGCCAACCATGTATTGAGAAAGGTAAGCACAAACATATAAAGTATAAACCTGCTAGTAGAATTAAAGGAACTATGTATTTAATTAATTGTGGACTAAGTATATATAGATTCTATACAACTTCTACAGCAAAGAGATAAACTAAGGAAAAGGTAAGACTTATCTATAACCTAAATACAAGGAGGAAGTTACAACAGAGTCCTAAAGAGAAGGCACTACTAAATCTGATTTGTTATTCCACCCCCGCCAGGTGATGGTGTCAACAGCACCTAACTTGGAAAATTGTTGGACAAAAAAAGCTTTGGGAAGAGGTTTTGTGAGTATGTCAGCCACTTGATCAGCTGAGTAAAGGTGGTGAACTTGAATATCCCATTTATCAACTTGTTAATGAACAAAGTGAAAATTAATGGCGACATGATTCATCCTACTATGACAAACTTAATTGGAACAAATGTAAGTGGTGCTGATGTTGTCACAGAAAACATGTGGAACTCCCTTAAGTGAAAGTCGAAGTTCATGAAGAATATTTTGATCCAGTTTGTTTCTGCAACAACAATAGCCATAGTTGCATACTCAACTTATGTAAAAGACTAAGCTACAGAGCGTTGTTTCTTAGAGGCCCATGAAATCGGTATGTTGCCGAGGAAAGTAATATAGCCATAGGTAGAAGTATGATTATTTCGATCACCAGCCCAATCTGAATCTAAATAAACAACCAAACAAGCAGATGAAGCTTTGGCAATCTGTATGCCAAATTGGCAGATGTGACAAAGATAACGGAGTAATTGCTTGACTATTTTCAAGTGAGAGTGGCGTGGATTGTGCATAAACTGAGAGAGATTGCTAACTGTGAAGGCGATATCAGGACGTGTAAAGGACAAGTAGTGCAACATTCAAAATACCTGCCCATAAAGAGTACCATCAACTGGAGGATCATTCATTGAAGTTGTCCAAATGGAAGCTGAGGTAATAGGTGTAGGAGATCCTTTTCTGTCTAGCATACCAACATCCTCTAAAAGATTCATCATATAGTTGGGCCGGGACAAAAAAGACCATCAGTAGAAGAGATAACCTCAACACCCAAAAAATAATGTAGTTGTCCAAGGTATTTCAAGGAGAAACAAGTGGAAAGACCATCTATTATATGGCAAACCCGATGAATCTAATTTTCAGTGATGATTATATCATCCACATAGATAAGAACATAAACAACGAATCCAAAATTATGTAAAATAAATAAAGAAGATTCCAATTGGGACTTGAGAAACTCAACAGTTAGATTAAGCCATAGATTACTTTATTCAACTTATGGAAACGGTTGGAGAGACTTTGATCTTCAAAGCTTGGTGGCTGCCTCATATAAACTTCTTCCTCAAGTCTTCCTTGTAAGAATGCATTATTGACATCAATCTGATGGATTAGCCAGTTGTACTGCATCATAATTATAAGCACTAACCGAATAGTTACTGGTTAGACTACCGGGATAAAGGTGGAATAGAAGTCTCAGCCTGGATGTTAGGTAAATCCCTTTGCAACAAGACAAGCTTTATACCTGTCAATGGAACCATTAGATTTATGTTTTATATGATATAACTACTTTCAGTCAACCACATTCACCGAATGAACAACTGGAACCAAATCCCATGTCTAATTCTTAACAGGTGCATCAAATTCAGCTTACATCGCTTCCCTTTAGTGAGGGTGAGGACATACTTGTTTGTATGTATGAGGAACAATGGATGAGGAGTGTTGAACAATGACACTAAAATGCTTAGGTTTGAGGCTATTTGTTTTGGAGCATGTGTCCATGGGATGACTTGAAGTTTTCACCACGGGTGAAGGATCCGATGAATTCCAAGCAAGTGTAGGTTGGGAAGGGTTATCGACAAATGATTGAGAAGGTAGGTTGGGGGAGGTATAGCGGAAGGGAGTGGTAACACTGAGGTACTTAGTTTTTGGCAATTTTTTTTTTGATAGGTGATTAATGTTCTGGATGGTGGTGGGGGCTGAGTATTATCTGGTGGTGGTGTAATAGTGTTTGGAAATGAAGGGGAGTATACCTTCTAAGAATTACCTGATGCAACAGAGACACCATCTGATTTGGTAGACATTGAGTTGGGCAGTGGAGAATGCATATGTAGAGCAACTGGGAATGGAAGACAAGAATCTAAATTTGATGGTTTATTAATCACTTGTAGAACATCAAAACATATTTCCCAAATGATATCATTGCTCTGTTGAATTATTAGATTCAAAAAAATATTATGAAAAGGATAGGTGTCTTCCAAAATCTGAACATCCCTGGATAAGTACAATTTGTTTTTGAAGGGCTCAAAACATTGGTGGAAGTAATGTTTATTAGAAACTCCTAAATATACACAAATGGTCGATTTTGGCTCGAACTTATTTTTGGCATATGGTTTAAGCCACGGGTAACATAAACAACCAAAAAGACTAAGGGACTTATACTTTGGAGCCTCTTGAAATAAATTTCATAAGGGAATTTGTTTTGTAAATTTGGAGTGGCTAGACGGTTTATGAGGTAGACTTCTTGATGACAGGCAAAACTACAAAAAGATGAGGGAAAGAAGGCTCTATCCAACAAGGTTTTGGACGTCTCAACTACATACATGTGTCTGCGTTCAATTGATTCTACTATTTGAGGCCTGTATGGAGGTGTCACTAAGTGTTCAATACGATGGGTCTTGAGATATGAGGATAAGCATTGGAACTCACCATAACCATTAGTATAGAGAGTCATAATTTTTGTTTGAAACCGACGCTCAAGTAAGGGATGTAAAGCTTGAAAGACATCATGAACTTTCTTTTTTGATTTTATAATGAACATGCACATGTATTTCGAGTACTAGTCAATAAATAAGGAATAACATCTCTTGTTATCAATTGACAAAAAAGGAGATGGCCTCCATAAATCAATATAAATTATGTGCAATGATCGTTCACTTTGTAATGAATTTTCAGAAAAGGAGGTGTCCCCGTACTCAGATCCTTCACACAATAAGAAAAAGAAAACAATTCAATGGATGTATGGTTATCGCGACAAAATTTGGAAACAAAATGGAGATTATTTTTTATAGAATGAGAACATAAAAAATTGAGAAGCTTAAATTGCTAATTCGATGTACTTAAGTTAGTGTTACCGGTATGAGATATTAGAATGGTGTTACCATCCCCATTCCTATCTCCTATGGACCATGGTAGTTGTGCACATCAGTAATGTTTTGCGTATTAGAGGCCATATGATGAGTGACGCTTGTATCAACAATCCAAGGTGCTAGTTGAGTTGGAGGTCGAGCAGGAAATTATAAATAGTCCAAAGGAGAGAAAAAAATCATATTTTGATTATCTTTTTATCTGAAGACTTTAAACTTGACTTTTTTCATATCTTCTTTGTTATGTATAGTTGGCCCGGCCTTATAGGTGATTGTGTGATTGTGTGATTGTGATCTGCAAACCTTAGCAGAATGACCAGGACAGTCACACAACTGCCAGTTCAGAGTGTGGTAATATTGTTGTTGTTGGTAATTGTTACTAGCACACCATAGTTGGTCATGCCATGACTAGTTAGTGTTGGGGGAATTCACTTTTCAAAGCCTGTTAGCGTTGCTTCCTTGGCGAGGATGCATGTTCGTTTGTTGTGCAATAGCAGCAGTAATGGGTGTTGAGAGTGGCTTGTTTGCTTCTTTATGTTTGATGAAAAGTTCATGGTCAAGTAACTTTTCATAAAGTTCTAATATCATATAGAAGAATCTTTTGCATGGATAGTAGCTGCTATTTCACGGAATTCAGGTCCAAGTCCAGTGCGGATTTTGACAATCAGTTCCTCATTGGACACAACAGCTCCAGTAGTGGCAAGTTCATCACAGAGAGATCAAACCTGATGTAGATAATCAACAATAGGAAAGGTTTCTTTTGTGAGGCGATCAATACATCGCGCAAACTAATGATTTTTGTTTGTGATTTGTTGGCATACGCAGTTTGCAAAGCATCCCAAGTAGCTTGGGAAGTGGATTCAACGATATTCATAGAACCAAGAGTTGGATCAACTGAGACCAAGATGGCATTCTGAATTAGTTGATCATGGCGATACCATGAAACATATGTAGGATTCTCGACGTCCTGGTTAATTTGGGACAGTGTACAAGTAGGGGTTGGGCGAGAACCGTCGAGATGGCCAAAAAGGTTGTGACCACACATAAGCATGGATACTTTTGCTTTCGAAATGGAAAAATTGTGGCTTCCAGTTAATTTGATTAGTAACTGGGTGAGAGGATTAAATTGAACAATTATTGTATTGGCATCACAGTTTCTTATAGTGATGTTTGGGGCCATTTTGATGGGAAGGGAGGGAGGGCTTTTCGACAGAATTTTACTCATGAGAGTTAATTGGATCTGATACCATATAAAATATAAAGCTGCCAGTAGAATGTAAGGAACGATGTATTTTATTGATTGTAGACTAAGTATATATAGAAATCATACAAATTCTACAACAAAGCGATAAACTAAGAAAAAGGTAAGACTTATCTATAACTTAAATACATGGAGGAAGTTACAACACAGTCCTGAAGAGAAGGCACTACTAAATCTGATATGTTATTAAAACAAACGTGCACGACAGGTCAATAGTGCTAGAAAACCAAAATCTAAAATTTCCCTTCTATGTGAACGCAGAGTAGACAAACCTTATAGTAGCATTGTATATGCAGGGGAAGCCCCATGCTCCAATAATTTCAACAAACAAGATCAAAATTATTTCAATATTTAACCCAAAATTCTAATTTACTCTATCAAATTTTAGCATGTCTTAAACAATATGTACGCAATGACGGCATAAGAGGAGAGAACGTGATTGTTACCTTGATTTCGACGTTCGGGGTAAAGTGATTAGAGAGATATTTTTATGTCAAATAGGGAAATGGGAATGAAACCCCTTCTCCTCACTTATATTTATTTTTGATCCCTGCCAAGCCGCTATAGAGCCTTGGTGGCTGCTATAGCAGCATCTTAACCTCTATAGTAGGGTCCAACTTAGTATCCTAAAGAAATCTTGTTATAACCATCGTGACCAAAAATGCCCACTTTTTTTGTTATTCACCAACCCAATATGGCAACATCAATCGCCTCCTATATTCACAACCTCCTTTTCTTTTTTATCTGTAGACAATGTTGTAGATTTGAATATAGCACAGTTATTCTTCACAGCCAGCCACTTCATTACACACACTCTTCATGATACTCATGCCCAGAGTAAAGAATGCCAATCTTTTCCTAGTCCTTGTAGTCAATCTGCCATAACTAGTGAGACATATGAATGTCATCAAAGCTATTTCAAAGAAATACGCAACAAGAAAAGGTATATAGCTCTACTGAAAAGTAAATCAAGAAAAATTTAACACCACATAATTGTATACTAGAGTAATAGTCATGCATTATCAATGAAGGATGCCTAATGCCTATTTAGTTCTAGAAGCTAACCTCCATAAGCTCATCATTCGCATAAAGAAGACTGATTGTTTCATATACCAGGTATTTCCCCTTCGCTGACTTATAATTGATATAAGAATATTATTATTTTCTCTAGGATTAGCGAAGGCATAATACCTGGCATATGACACAAACAATTATCTTTACTCGAAGGGTGATATTTTGGAGGTTAACTTCTAGCACTAAATAGGCATTAGGGATCTTCTATTGTTTTTGCATGACTATTACTCTCGTATACAATTGTGTGGTGTTAAAATTTTCGTTGTTTTCCTTTTAAGTTGAGTTATATTCCTTTTCTTGTTGCTTATTTTTTTTAGAAAACTCTGATGACATTCATATGTTACACGTGTTATTGAAAACTAACTACAAGGACTACAAAAAGATTTGCTTTCTAAACTGTGGGCACGAATATAATGTAGAGTGCATAAAGAAATGGCTACTGTGAAGAATAGTTGTGCGATATGCAAATTTTGAGCATTGTCTACAGAAAAAAAAGGAAAAGGAGTTTATGAATACATGAGGTGATTGATGTTACCATATTGGGTCAACGAGTAGAAAAAGGTGGTCATTGCTAGTGTAGATGGTTATAAAATGATTTTATTTCACCCAATAAGTTAAACCCCGCTATAGCAGTCAGGATGCTGCTATAGCGGCCACCCAACCGCTATAGTAGCTTGTCGCAGAGCAGAAGTGAATATATGTGAGGGAAATTGGTTTCAATCCCATTTCCCTATTTGACTTCCTAAACTTTCTGAAACTCTCTCTAATCACTTCTCCCCGAAAATTGAAATCAAGGTCAATCACGCTCTCTATTCTTAAGGCTTAATTACGTACATACTGATAATTGCATGCCAAAATTCAATATAGTAGATCAGAGTTTTTGGATTAAATATTGGAATTAGAAATTTTTCTCTTGTTTGTTCAAAATAGTTGGAGCATGGGACTTTCCTTGAATTTACAACGCTACTACAATGCTCTTAGTGTAAGGATTATGGTTAAAAGGACCAAAAATGGGTCTAAAATAGTGGGGTAGTTGAATGATTGTACGTGGGTAGAAACTTATATTCGACCATGATTTAGGAGTTGAAAAATGGAACATTCTTCCATATTTTGATAGTAGGGTACGTTAGAAACATCGATCCATAGTAAAATCGATGCAAGTGGAATATTTAGGCTAAGGGAGCCATTGACACATCCCTTGGAGGTTGAAGATGACGATGGCCAGTATAACGACTTTGGTTTCCTCTTCTATAGCGAAAAAATTTCCCCTACCCTCTCTTTCCTACCAAAGCTTTTCTTAGAAGATTTTTTTGATTTCTAACTTGACAGTCATGCATTTGCACATTTATAATTCAAATGGCTTCCAATTAAGAACAAGCTTATTCTTAGATGAGATTTCCTGACGAAGTTAGTCAGGAGAAATTCATGGACTACCGTACTATGGAAATTTGTTACGTGAGGGCCTTCTTCATGCGAGGGGTAGAAGAGAAGGCAACGATTTTTTACAACTAAATTCGGGAGTTTGGCTCAGGTCCCTTTGTCGAGGCTCCTCGGCCAACCCTCTTAGTCTTGGTGAGGGAGTTCTTTGCTCTTCTCCCGATGGTCCTTTGGGATTGCCCTCAGCCTTTCTTTTTCATTCGAGAGGTGCAAGTTATGTGGACCTTTAGACAATGAATGAGGTTCTAAGCATGCCAAACATTCATAAAGATGAGTTCGAGGCCAAGATGAAGGTAACAAATATGAAGTTGATATGGGACTCACTGCTAAGCGAGGAGTACCGGGGTAAGGTATATTAGCCCACTACCAAGGGAACTACTAGTGCCTACTTCTCTATATATGCATGGAAATAGATGACACTGGTGGGCTAGAGGATTCGTCCATAAGGCAACATTACTGATGTAACTTATCCACGGGTCCTAGTTGTGGTCTTTGCCTATTAGAGGGACTTAGTTAACTGTGGGGGCACAAAAAGTGTCCGAGTGGAAGGATTTTTACTGAGGCAACAAGAAGAGATCATTCATTCGTATGCTGGTGTTTGTGCTTTTGCAGATGACTTGGGGTACATGATGAGTCCATAAATTGGACTCATTCAGGGTTATATTTTGAAAAAATTAGTGTCCTCAAATGCATATTTTATCTCAATATCTGATGAAAACCCTTAAGTTTCAGCTATTTGGATTTTGAGGGAAAGCATGGACACTACTTAGCAAAAAAGGAACAAAGGCAGTAGAAAGAATGAAGAAATGAAGATCTGAGAATCGCCGAAAGGTCTTACCCTCGCCTTTTGTTCCAGTGTGCTGAGCCCTGAATGAAATGATCAAATCGGCGGTGAAAAGGAGCAATTGGCTTGTCGTCGAGCAGTTTCGCGAAGCAGTACTATGTCTCCCAATGATCCAAAACACGACGATGTTGAAGGATAGAGCAAAACGGCGATGAAACCTACCAAAGGGCGGATCGCCGAGTTGATCGGGGTTCTCTACTAACGACGCTGAATGATCCGCTGCAGAATAGATTTTTGAAAACTATAAATGCTTGTTGAGAGTTGTAGCTTAATATCAAATTTTTAATATAGATTTTTTAATATAGACTTTTGAGTTTTAATTTTGGAAAGGGTTTTGAAAAACTAGATGATTCAAAGGGTTTCAACTCCAAGAATTTGGACTTGGGTCTTGTGGATTCTACATTATTTTCTTGTTTTGATACTTAAATCTTCATACCCATTTAAATGCAAACTCATTTTGGTATAAATTTCTATCTCTCTTACATGCCTAGCTAAAACCCCAATTGTTGGGGAGTGATTTTGTTAATATGGGTTAGATTATCTATTGGGTCTTGCTTGTTGATGGTTTATTTGTTATGTAAA
>JAJOOE010002281.1:0-36025 GCA_036250405.1 Solanum raphanifolium
ATTTTCAAGAAGTGTAAATAAGGGTATAATAGGAAAAAATTTGTTGTCCTTTCTTGATTTGTCAAAATGGACAACTAAATAGGGACAACTAAAAAAGGAAATATGGACAAGTAAATAGGGACGGAGGGAGTACTACACAAGTAGCACAATCACCACTCATATCATGGACAACGTTTAAAAAGATGGACGTGAAAAAATTAAAGTAAACTATTTTTGTAACGATGAAAGCACTTGCTATAGTTAATATAAACTTTGGACGAAATGCAAAGATAGCCCTATTTGCAGATCAGAAGGACATTTTTGGACCTTATAAGTAACCTAACACTCTCAATTATTTCAGAAAAATCTAAGGTTCGATAAAGTAAGTAGTAAACCAATCTACAAGAGTTGATGGAGTGGTAAGTACTACTTCATCCTTAATCAAGAGGTGTTTGGTTCGAGTTTCCTTGGGTACAGAGTCGTCTTTGTTAGAGAGTGTTTTGATTAAAAAAAAAAAAGTACTAAAACATAGTAAAAGTGTTGTATCTTAATGTATAATATAATTAGCTTACTAGGTTTCTTAGTCCACTTTTTTTTTTCTTAAGAAGAAAGACTTCATTCTTTTAAATTACTGGTATTTTCGATTAAATATTTTACAAAAAGAAAACAAACCAAAAAAAGTATGTCTTGACGCCTTAGGTGGCGGAAATATCAAACCAAAATAAAATATGCCATTTTATGGAATTTGAATTCCTCATTCAACTTCATTGAAGTTTCCAAGAACTTTCACAAACATTATAAAACTGAAAAAATTTGACTGAATCACACTCATGATTTCTTACCAAAGATCATAAGATAATATAAAGTCCTAACAATTTTAGCTAAACAAAAAAACCACATCTAAGTTGAAAAGAGAAATGGAAGTGGAAAAACAAAAATCAAATAGGATTGTACTAGTCCCTTGTCCATTTCAAGGTCACATAAACCCAATGTTTGAATTAGCCTCACTTCTTTACTCAAAGGGCTTTTCTATCACAATTGCTCACACCCAATTTAATTTTCCAAATCCATCAAATCATCCTTGTTTCTCTTTTCTTCCTTTACCACATGATCCCTCTCAAGTTCAAGCCTCTTCTTCTAATTTTATAGCATTATTGCTAGCTCTTAATGATAATATTGCGATGCCTCTTCGAGAGATATTGGTTCATCAACAACAACAAAGTGATGAGATTTTGTGCATTATTTATGATTCTATTATGTATAAAGTAGCAGAGGTGGCTAACAATCTTAATATTCCTAGTGTCATTTTGGAAACTAGCAGTGCTAACCTTTTTTGGACTTATGCTGCTTTTCACAGACTTGAAGCTGAAGGTTATTTTCCGTTAAAAGGTATCCTTAATTCACTTGGCCTGTAATAGCGGAGGCAGAATTTTCATCAAAAGAGTTTGTGATGTGCTATATCAAAAAATTTAACCTTATATATACCGTGCAACTTATTGAAGGACTGACCATTGTTCTTTCTATGTTTCAACAGACTCAATTGCCGAAGACTTCGTGCCTGGACTTTATCCACTCAGGTTCAAAGATCTTCCCATCTTCAATTTCCCAAATGTTGATGATTTGTTACATTTGATTAGGACAACATCAGACATCAGAACATCTTCAGCCATAATCTGGAACACAACAGAGTGTCTTGAACAACCAATCCTAGAAAAACTCAAACAACATTACCAGATCCCATGTTTTCCTGTAGGTCCAATGCACAAATCCATTAAGAATATTATTACTAATAGTTCCTTAACAACAGAAGACAAAAGCTGCATAACGTGGCTAGATAAGCAAGTTGCAAAGTCCGTCCTCTATGTCAGCATTGGAAGTTTAGCTTCAATTACTGAAAGAGAAGTAACAGAAATAGCTTGGGGATTAGTGAATAGTAATCAGCATTTTTTGTGGGTAATTCGATCCGGTTCAATTACTGGAAGTGATTTGAAATTAGTATTCCATGAGAAAAGTTTGAAAGAGGCTATTGATAAGAGAGGTTATATTGTGGAATGGGCACCACAAAAGGAAGTATTGGGACATTTTGCAATCGGAGGTTTTTTGAGTCATTGTGGATGGAATTCGACTCTGGAGAGTATTTGTGAAGGGGTTCCATTGATATGTAGGCCTTGTTTTGGGGATCAAAATGTGAATTCGAGGTACGCGAGTTATGTTTGGAAGGTGGGGATTGTGTTGGAGAATGAGTTGGAGAGAGGGGAAATTGAAAGAGTTGTGAGGAAACTAATGGTGAGTGATGAAGGGGAGGAGATTAGGCAAAGAGCTATGGATTTTAAATTGGAAATAGAGAATAGTGTTGCTGAAAATGGTACTTCTTATAAGTGCTTGGATGCTTTGGTGAAGTTTCTTTTGTCACTTTGATCGCAAAGACACATATGCACTTGCGTGACACTTATAATAATGTGTGTTTTAGTATGTCCGTAAAGAACTGCTCTGCTCTTTGTTAAGTAAAGTAAGGTGATGGTGCCGTAATTTTTATTTTTTTTCCTTTCCTGGCTAGTAACTTCGAAAAAATAAATGCAATATGTACGTTTATATCATTTTTACTTATAATCTGGAAACTGTTGCTCATAATTACTTTACTCCTCCTCCTTTTGTTTCAATTTATGTGACACATTTCGAATTTTGATATTCAAACAAAGTCTATTTTTTACCGTAATTCTTTCTTATATTTTTGAATTATTAATTATTGAGACTTATAGTACTTTTTATGTAGTTTACAAATATATAAATTTCATTTTTAAAAAATTGAAAATTTCATTAGCAAATTCTCGATTAAACTTAAACTGTTTGACTCTAAAAAAACGAAGTGTGACACATAAATTGGGACATAGAGAGTATTTTTTGTTAAAACTCGAGTGAAGAAGCTTCAAGGAGAGAAAAAAAAAAGATGTCACGTCATTTGTTAAAGAATGATCTGAATGTTATAGCTATACAATGCAAAATACATTTCTGGAGGTGAGGCCTCTAACTATATTACTGGGCCAGTGTGAAGTCCTTGTAATAGACCAGGATGGAATTGGGCCGCTAAATCCTCTGTAACATAGCTCACTCTTGAAACGGGCCGACGAGATTTCTCCAGAAACATCTCGAGGCGCAATCTGCACATCGAGAAATATCCAGAAAGTTTCGGAAGGATAGAAAAAGGAAATATCGAGAAAGTACTTGACACTCGTGTAAGAAGCTATAAATAACTAACCAGGTTCTCTTCCATCAACCATCAAAATTGAAAAAACAAGCAAAAACACAAGTTTTTCAAAAGCTCACTGAAAATGTCACTGATCCCAAGAATCTTCGGCGATCGAAGAAGCAGCAGCATGTTTGATCCATTCTCAATGGACGTGTTCGATTCGTTCAAGGAATTAGGCTTCCCAGTTTCCAATTCAGGAGAGACCTCTGCATTTGCGAACACTCGAGTCGACTGGAAGGAAACTCCAGAAGCTCATGTGTTCAAGGCCGATCTTCCAGGGCTTAAAAAGGAGGAAGTGAAAGTGGAGATCGAAGAAGATAGGGTTCTTCAAATTAGCGGAGAGAGGAATGTGGAGAAAGAAGATAAGAATGATAAGTGGCATCGCGTGGAACGCAGCAGTGGGAAATTCATGAGAAGATTTAGACTTCCGGAGAATGCGAAGATGGATCAAGTTAAGGCTTCGATGGAGAATGGAGTGCTTACTGTTACTGTTCCAAAGGAACAAGTGAAGAAGCCTGATGTCAAGTCCATTGAGATCTCTGGTTAAAAGTCCATTTGTGAATTAAGTAGTAGTGTATGATATATGGGCAAATAAAGAACTGAATCCGTTGTGTCTGTTGAAGATTTGAAGTTACTCTGTTTTTCTATTGAAGTGTTGAGTCGGCTCTGTTTCTAGCCTAATGGCGTAATTGTACTTTCTTTGAAATTCCATGTTGAATATGAAATATTAGTCCTTTGATTCTGTTCCAATTCCTCTATGTTGTTTTTTGATAATAAACGTTTATCATTCATTTCTTTGAATGAATGTAAATACCAATCAATATAACATAACCTTAACGTAAATATGTGGCATAAATTCGATCTACTATGTATTTTCCAACGAACAGTAAAATAGACGTATCGGAAGCTCTTTTCTCATAATGAAAGCAAGTAAGAATGAAATGAGTGCTTACTCAATGGATTAAAGAACTACAACGATTCAAATTCCATTTTCCAAATACAAACATTCAATATTATGCTAAGTAATCAAGTTTTACGCCCTCTGATTTAATTTATTTATGTACAGTTTTTCTTTATGTCTGTCCTTAGAAAATGACAATTTATATAATTGCAATCAACTTGAATATTTTAAATTATAAATTTTTTAAAAATAAATCTATTTGAAACTTTTGAATCCAAATAAACAAACGTAAATTAAAATGGCTAAAGTAAATGCCAAAAGAAATATATGAAAGAAAATTTTTTGAGTCCACATAAAAATTATTGAAATATAAAATTATATGATTAAGTAATTTTATAAAGAAATA
The DNA here is from genome assembly GCA_036250405.1 of Solanum raphanifolium. Lineage (NCBI taxonomy): Eukaryota > Viridiplantae > Streptophyta > Magnoliopsida > Solanales > Solanaceae > Solanum > Solanum raphanifolium. The sequence continues at coordinate 4,534 of JAJOOE010002281.1, forward strand.
TTTTAGTAAATGTCTTTTTTTGTGGATACAAACCAAAAACATAAATTACGTTTTATAATTATGACTAGACACCAATGCCCATACTAGTACGGATTCAATATCTGTTGTTTTTTTGTCTCACTTCATGTGATATAGATAAAATTTACAGAGTCAATTAAATTTTAATATGATTTTTAAATATTTTAAGTTGTTAATTATTGTAATTTTTTAATGTAATTTTTAAATAATATGTGTTACTTCCCTTGTCCCAATATATGTAGCACAAATAGAAATTTAAGAGTCAATCAAATATTGTTAATTATTGAGATGTACAATACTTTTTATGTAGTTTCTAAATTAAATAATACATGTTACTTCTTTTATCCCATTTTATGTGACACAAATATATTAGTTTTATGAATCAATTGATTTTTTTATAAGTAATCGACAAATATTTTAGGTTGTCAATTATCATGTTACGCAATTTTTAAATATATATAAAAAATTAACAATAAGACAAATAAATTAAAACGAAAGAAAAAAGTAGGCAAATATGTCTGTAAGTGTGGAACCACACAGTCGATACATGCATGTTGACAGTCACATGTGTGGTTATCCACACTTATATATAAGTAGTAGTGACCTTTTCATTAAGCCTAGGGGTGTACGTGATCGGGTTATTTCCGTTTTTTTAAATATCACAACAAATTTTGTGTCAAAATTTTAAATTTATAAACCAATCTAAACTAATAAAACAAGGGGTTTTCAATCTCGGATTTTTTCGGGTTGGTTTGGATTTTTCAAATACCAAACCAAATTATTTGTGTCGAATTTTTAAAATTTTAAATCAAAACAAACTAATAAACCTCAGATTTTTTGGGGGGTTTTAAATTTTTCTGATAAAGTATTCATACAAACATATTATTAACTTGTGCTCCAAATATTTTTTTAGTTCAATTAAAATATAACTATCTAAAGTGTTTCTTAAGAAAATAACACAAAATATGAGATGAGTGATGATACTAAAATATGAGATAAAGAATAATATAATAATGAAATCATATAAAATAAATATTGCAAATTAAATTGATAAGTCATAATGAAATTGATCATAATTTAAAAAGTACTTAACCATGCTAAAATAAATCTAAGAAATATTAATTACGTGATTAAACATTAAAGAAAATTTAAAATTAGGCTATATATTTTAAATGTCAAGACCAATGTAAAACTAAATAACAAATCTTCAACATTAAAGTCATTTTTAGTGTTGAATTAATTATCTTGATAGCATTAGTATTGATTTGATTTTGAATTGAGCTTAATTAGAGTTACTACTAACCCTTCGAGGTGGTGCAGTGGTTTGGGCTTGGGACTTCCATGTTGGAGGTCTCAAATTCGAAACTTCTTGCCAGCGAAAGCAAGGGGTTTGCCTTCTTGGTCGATCTCATTGCACCGGACTTGCCTAGTGCGGGTTACCTCTCATATATGGTTTGCAAGTTATTGCTTAGGAGCAGAGGTTTTACCCTGTGTGCACCCAAATGATAGCAACTGCGGGTTTCCCTCGGCATCAAAAAAGTTACTAATATCACTTTTATTAGATCATTGAAACTTTCAAGTCTCAAAAAACTTGAAAAAATATGTTAAAAAATAAAAATTATGAAAATATACAAGTAATATATAAAAATTACATCAAAGTAAATACTTTTATGTATAAAATAATTTAAAAAATTATATATATATATATATATAATGCCGAATTGATTTGATCTAGGATTGATTATTTTAGTTAAAACCAAACCAACCCAAATATAGTCTGAGTTTTTTTTCTAATACTAAACCAAGTCAAACCAAACCATTAATCAGATTTTTTTTCGGTTTAACTCAAGTTTCAGTTTGATTCAATTTTCGGTTCGATTTTGTATACCCCTAATCAGAATTATCAATGCATTTTGATATAGTATTACTTATAAAATGATTGTTTTTTTGTTCATTTATTCAATTTAAATAAAATAATACATTAGAAGTATGTTATTTTATAAATTCAGAGGCGTAGCCAAGATTAAGAGTTTGAGGGTTCTAAATATTCTTTTAAAAAGAGAGAGCGGGGTTCAAAGCTACAATTTTAACGTGAAAAACATTTCCATGGTCTTTTTCTTATAACTATTGCACTGTCTATCAATTTTGTCAGGAGTTCACAAGTTAATATACATATACATTTATTTAATTTTCTAGTACAAATACAAGGTCCACGAAAAAGCTATGAGTTTGTCCGAACTCATGAACCCCACCTATCTCCGCCTCTAATTTTATTATATGTATCTTAGTAGATGATATAACATTTAATAAAGTTAAAAAATTGTAGTTACATTCACAATGATGGTAAAATGAAATTTAAGGTAGACCGATATAGTTTTAATTTTTGGTGTTAGTATATTTTGTAAGTATGAAAACAAATGAGGCGTTAGATTGACTGGTAGAATATATTTTTTAAATTATTAAATGTTCTTATATTCTCAAATTTGATATAATTATTATAATATATATTAATTGTCACTTTATTTTCTATTTATATATATATAATACTTGACTTTAGGAGAATACTAAATAAAAATATACTAATATTTATTTAATCTAATTTTTTAAAGAACATAAAATTTAAAATTATGACATATAAATAAAAATGGAGGGAGTAATTAATAAAATTTATGTTTCATTATATATAAATATAAAATTATAAAGGGAAAATGAAAGGCCTATTACTGTAGAATGTTGCGTTAAGCCGTTGGATCAACAGAGTTCTCCAGAAGCCTATCGACATCTCATATATACCTTGCTAAGAAATATCCAGAAAGTTACGGAAGCCAAAAAGACACGAAATATCGAGAAAGTACTAGACACTCCTGAGGGACCTTATAAATACCAAACGTCTCCTTCTCCTAGAATCAGTGTAATTCAAAGAAGAAGATTGTGAGAACAACAGTTTAAAAGCTTAATTGAAAATGTCACTAATTCCTAGAATTTTCGGTGATCGACGAAGCAGCAGTAAGTTTGATCCATTCTCAATGGACATGTTTGATTCCTTCAAGGAATTAGGCTTTCCAGGTTCAAATTCAGGGGAGATCTCTGCATTTGCCAACACTCGAGTTGATTGGAAGGAAACTCCAGAAGCTCATGTGTTCAAGGCCGATCTTCCAGGGCTTAAGAAGGAGGAAGTGAAAGTGGAGATCGTAGAAGATAGGGTTCTTCAGATTAGCGGAGAGAGGAACGTGGAGAAAGAAGATAAGAATGATAAGTGGCATCGCGTGGAACGAAGCAGCGGGAAATTCATGAGGAGATTTAGACTTCCGGAGAATGCAAAGATGGATCAAGTTAAGGCTTCTATGGAGAATGGAGTGCTTACTGTTACTGTTCCAAAGGAACAAGTGAAGAAGCCTGATGTCAAGTCTATTGAAATCTCTGGTTAAAAATACATTTGTCAATTAAGTAGTAGTATATGATGTATGAACAAATAAACAATGGATCATATCTGTTGAAGATTTGAAGTTGCTCTGTTTTTCTATTTAAGTATTGAGTCTGCTCTGTTTCTGCTTAATGGCGTAGTTGTACTTTTCCAAATTCCATTTTGAATATGAAATACTAGTCTTTTTATTAAATTGTTATTTCATATTTACGTAACTTCAAAAAATAATTATTTAGCAAATCTGAGTTCTTTTTTATTATTCAAGTAATTTTATAAGAGAAAATTTTCAAGTAGAATAAAAAATTTGTCGACACAAATAAAAAACATAGATTTTGCTTAGACCTCTCCCAAGCTTAGCTCATACAGAATTTGAACAATCAATTCACCCGTACATGAATTGCGAGCCATACGAGCCAGTCCACTTTTTTTTTTAAATATATTTTTTATAATTTTTAAATTAAATTAGAGAAGGGCAAGTCGGCCCATAGCCTTTAACGGGCCAGAACAATGGAAGTCCATTAAAACATAGGAGTAGTATTTAGGTTTTGTTGCTTCCTATAAATACATCTGGAAATTTTCTCTTCAAAAATAACTTTACTTTTCCCTTCTCTGCCGCAGCAAGACCTAGACGTGTATTTTTTATTTTTTTTTCTTAAATCATGAAATGCCTATTATTGCAATTCTTTGATAGTAAGTTATTGAAAAATGGATTATGGGATCTATCATTAGGCATTATGCAAACAATGCATATTTATTTGTCTACAAGATTCATCTTTTTTTTTCTTCAAATAGTTTGTTTTTATTTCTTTATGGATTACGGTGTGTAAGAATGATGAAGAAATCATTCGGATTCCCACTGATATTTATTCGTGATTACTACAACCAGCTACTTCTGACTTCACATCGTAATCCAACCCTTTTTTAAATTTAATTTTTATGTATTTTTATATGGATTTGGAATTTGATACTTTGAAACATAAAGGGCCAGTGATGTAAGTAAATATTTGCTACTCTTGATGGGAATTTATCAAATTTCCATCTGATGATTCTCTATCCACCAAGATCTCTGAGGCCTTGTTCTTAAATCTTTTTTTTTTTCATTCTAAAATAATTTTGAAGTTGCTCTGTTCTTCTATCCAGGTTGAGTCGTTAAAATGTACCAACAGTATTATATTGTCCTTTTATTCTGTTCAAATCTATCATATTTTTCTTATTTTTCTTTTACACTTCTTAAATGGATCGCAAACGTCTAATGATTATTATTTGCTTGTTTTGATGCTTTAATATGGAAAGTTAACTCATCCTTCTTTACTATATTTTCTATTATTTTTTTATCATTTAAAAATATTCTTAAAATTTCTTTTTCCTCCTAAAACCAACCTTTGGATACATAACTTCTTATTCCCAAACCCACTTTGTTTCTTCCGTTTACACTCAATCAATCTCTTCCTATTTTTACTTTCACAATCTTATCAACTTAATTGATAAGATTATGTGAAATTAATTGATAAGATTGTGGAAGTGAAAATGGAGAGATATATTTTTACTTTCACAATCTTAAGCTTAAGATTGTGGGACATTAATTGATAAGTTTGTCGGAGTGAAAATAAGGAGAGATTAAAGGAGTGAAAAAAGAAGAAAGATAAACATGAATTTGGAATGAGAAGTTTTGTTAGGGTTAAAAAGTGGATTTATTAATATTTTTAAATGTTAGGGAATAATAAAAAATATGATAAATAAGGATGTTTAGATAAATAATTATTCTAAAAACCAACACTAACCAATAAATTATGAATTAACTCAATAATATTTTAAAATATCAACAATAAACCAACAAATCATTAAATAACTCAATAATTTTAAATTAATAATATTTTTTCGATTTACTTTATTAATCGATTTGCATGCTGCTGATAATATCTAACCCTCCTTGTAAAGCAACCGAAAGTAACGGGCCGTTAAAAATAACAAGAAACAGAGTTCCTAGAAAGTTAAGACGACTTGTCGAATTGGGCCTGATGAAGCCCAATTTGCATGTGATCTGTAATGTGGCCAGCGGGATTTATCCCGAAAGTTGTCGACATCACCTTCCTGAAGTATCTACTTGGCTCTAGAAATGTCTCATTGATAGTAGAACTTACAAGTATGGAGAAACTACTAAACACTTCTCTAGGAAGCTATAAATAACTAGCTAATCCTTATCCATCAACCATCAAAAAATTAAAGCAAGTAAACACAAGAACAAACACAGAAAATTCTCAATAGCTCACTGAAAATGTCACTGATCCCAAGAATCTTCGGTGATCGACGAAGCACCAGCGTGTTCGATCCATTTTCAATTGACGTATTTGATCCATTCAAGGAATTAGGCTTCCCAGTTTCCAATTCAGGGGAGACCTCTGCATTTGCTAACACTCGAATCGATTGGAAAGAAACTCCAGAAGCTCATGTGTTCAAGGCTGATCTTCCAGGGCTTAAGAAGGAGGAAGTGAAAGTGGAGATCGAAGAGGATCGTGTTCTTCAGATCAGCGGAGAGAGGAACGTGGAGAAGGAAGACAAGAACGATACTTGGCATCGGGTGGAGCGAAGCAGCGGGAAATTCATGAGAAGATTCAGACTTCCGGAGAATGCAAAGATGGATCAAGTTAAGGCTTCTATGGAGAACGGAGTGCTCACTGTTACTGTTCCAAAGGAAGAAGTGAAGAAGCCTGATGTCAAGTCCATTGAGATCTCTGGTTGAAATATGTGAATATATTACTACAGTATCCTATGATGTATGGGCAAATAAAAAAAAATCGAATCCGTAGTGTTTGAAGTTGCTCTGTTTCTGTATCAAATGGCGTGGTTGATGTACTTCCTGTAAAATTTCATGTTAAAAATGTAATAGTAGTGTTGTAATATCTTTTTTGTTGTTCAAAACTTGCAGTTAGTCACCTGATAAATTGCCAATTTAATTAATTCATCATCTTCCGGATAGACAGTTTGGTGCCTATGCCACCGTAGGGCTACATATTTGAATCCGCCTCTGTCACCACGGGACTAGACAAGTCTGAATCATTCAGCACGTGATCATAAGGGGAATAAAAGATGAAGGTGTGAAAGTGATGATATGAATGAAAAGATGATCTATCATTGTACTGTTTTGTTCAGTCCACGAGATTTCTGTTTACCCAATGCCGAATAAGCCAAAGAGAGATCCCCACGTATTGCGTGGCTCTTAAAACAAGCAGAAGCACGGACCAGCTTTGCTACTAAGCAAGCAACAATTATATATGGTTATCAAAGTTCACATGCTGACTTTAGGGAAGATAAAAGTAATTTTCTTAATTTTAAAAAATCAATTACAATCCAAAATTTAAAATATTTAAATTTTTACTTTGTTATGACCGATATCTTTGAGATGTTATCGTTGTAGCCTTTATCTAGCAAATTGAGAAGTAGATTATCTAGCAAATCTTGTGAGATTCAGTGAAATCAAGTCACCCCAACAATTCATTGTGCAACTCCTTTTTCTCTTCTGCTTTTCAATAATACCATTATATTTTCAATCATATAGTCGTTGACCAGGTGCAAATATCTTCAATATTCTGAATGATGAGCCTTTTTAAAACTTAGATTTGTTGATCATAAGATCAAAGATTATAGAAACAAGATAATTGCAGCAATAATACTGGGAGCTGTTCCACTGTGAACACCACGTGATATCATTGCAAGTTTGGTTTTAGCATAAAGTATATACATTATGCTATTTTTCTGAATTATTAGTGTTTAGAAAATTTTACTACTACGTACATAAAAAGTGTTGAGTCCGACGTTGGTGGAGTGTAGAGTTTTTGGTGATCATTATATGATTTATGGGGCAATTCTCAGCTCTGAACTAGTTAGTAAAGTTAAGTTAGATTTAAGGTTCATTTCTTTGTTATATGGTATTAATTGATCTAGCGGCGATAAGAACTCCATGACTCCTATTTAAGTCGATTGAGGCAGAATCACATCAATTCATTGTTTAGCTGATGTTAGGCCTTAATCCTATTTTAATGCTCTCCAATGTCCAATCCTGAGCGCGAGAGTGCAAATATACATCATGACTATATTGGTGGAGTGTGGTTTCTTGGTTTTTTTTTTTTGGCAATTCACAGTGCATAGGACCAATTAGGAGGACCCGAGATTTTTTTTCATACTACAATTCTTACTCAATCCACTAGTTTTTGGGATTAACACGTTATGTTAGCCCCAATTTTGTTTTATTTTTTCAAAGAAAAAAAAGTTCTTTCATTATTGAGACATTCTTTGAATATCAACTTATGTTTAAAGACCATAACTTTTATTAGATAGTGTGGGACAATTCTGACATTAAAAGCAAATGTTGTGTTACTTTTTACTTCACTCAAACAATTCAATCATAACATCAACTTATGCTTAAAAGAGCAGTTTACCATTGTTTAATTCTCTATTAATTCCCACTTTTACGTTAAACTATTTTGCCTATTCATTTTCATAGCAAAGTAGAGTTGGCATTTTGGCCTTTATGAGGGGGTGGCGTGGTTGAGGTGGGGTACAGTTTCTGTTCCCAATATTCTGCAAGGACTAAGAAATAGATTTAAAAGAATATTTTTATTCTTGTAGTGTATATATTTAATTTAGATTATTTCCAAATAAATATGCATATATAATCCAAACTGAAAACAATTAATTCCCTTGATTTCACTAACATATTTGTATCTGCCAACCCTACATCATTATCCCAATAAAAACTCCACGAAAGAGCATGGAGAAATAAATAGGATTGTTCTATTTTTAATTAGAAATTTCATATTTAATCCTGAAAATAGAGAAATTTTAAGTTAAAAAATGTTTCTCCCTTATTTAAAAAATTAATCTTATGATACGAGGATTATGCAAGATTATATCAGTTTCTAAGGATATGAAACTTTATACTTTGAACAAAAAATCTAAGATTGAATATCAAGAATCAATAATATAATATTGGAGCAAGACATATACCTAACATGAATTAGGATAAATTTAGTTATAATATCATAATTTTAAAAAAAAATTAAATTCAACTCAATTTCAAAAGTTAACTACTCTAATATTCTCTGTTCTAAAATAAGTTATGCTTTAGCTTGAGCACATCTTGCTCATTCTTAGATGATTAAGTAATAATTTTATGCTGAATGTAACAAAGGTGATATTTGAAGACAACTTCAAAACTTGGATAACCAATTTAGAGAATTAACTCGGTTATTAATGATTTTTGATTAAGTAAATAAAAGTAAAATTTTAAAAGAATAAGATCAATTATTTTATTTTCAAAATAAACATAGTAACATACTCCCTCCCTTTAAAAAACAATTACATATTTTCTTTTTTTAGTCTGTCTGAAAAAAATAATTCTTTTTCCTTTTTAGCAATAATTTAATTTTCAACTTTTCATGTGACATATTTAACCCAAACATTTAATATATTTAACATAACTTTAATTTAACACCACAAAATTAAATTTTTATTTTTTTAAATTTTATATTAAGTTCAGCTAGATCATTTTCATTTTAAACGGATGGAGTAACACACAAGAATATTGCAAGATTAATTAAATAAGTATAGAGATTAATTGGGTGAATGAATTCTGAATGTCGAAAATATTAAAAAAATAAAAACTAGTAAGGTATTCCAATAAATGAGCAGTCAGTCATTAACTATGTGTAGTCATCGAAAGAGCGCACCTACCAGCCCGTGACCCACGTATTCTTCTTCCTTCCGCCTGGCATACCTCCGCAAAACAGAAAAAAAAAAGTGCAGCTCACTAACATCTCTTTTCACTTTATTTGCCTTTTTTTCTCTGTCTACTTCATCAATTTGGTACTCAAATATAAGATGATTTTGTCAGTTCTATCTTTCTGAGCTAATTCTCTGTTTTATCTTCTTTGTTACTTGTAATTATTGGTTTCACCGCCACCTTATACAACCCATCAATCCACTGAAAGTATTTACCGCTGCTTCATTTTTTTTGTTTGATTCTGCTCCTAATTTTCGAGCGGTTGTTGAGTTAGGTATGTACCTTGATCTCTTTCTTTAAATGTTTCTCTGTTGGATATGACTGTTTGGTTTTCTGTCATTTTCACTTGTTAATTCTTGTCATTATATATAAATTATTGTTCACTTTTAATAACATAATTTCTGTAATCACTTATTTATAATGCATCATGCATCATTAATTTTAAGAATTCGTAGAAAGAACCCCATCGAAGGGGGCCTTGTAGTAACAGTAAATTTATTTCTGTGTGATTTGTGGGTCACGGGTTTGAGTTGTAGAAGCAGCCATAACACTCCTTGGGTGGTGTGGCTCTTTCCCGGACCCTGCAGGATGTCGGTGCCTGCCCTTTTTTGCCCAACTGCTCCTTGTATGTTAAAATTGAAATTTTGAGTTAATTTTCGGTTAGAGACAGAAAGTGAGTGGTTTATGGCAATTGGCAAAGCAAACTCCACCGACAGTGCTCTTCTTCGTTCTATAATTTTCCCAATTTTACTTTCTCCACTTAAAAATTGATCAATGTTTATACTTTAGAAAAATGGAGTGTTGGACGATGTGGGGTTAGTTATGTTTATGTCTTTAACGATAATTCGAATTAAGTTTATTATGTGTGTGGATTGGGATCTTTTTTTAATAGGAAACTGTAATTGTAATCTATAGATTAATTAAACTATTAATTAAAAAATATTTGTTGAAACACATTCATCAGGAAAAAGTAAGGAATAGGATTAATGAAGCACATCCATTATTGAATCAAGCCGATTTGATAGCACTAAAATAAAGAATTTCACTTTCCAAAAGTGTGACATAACTTTTAAGGGAAATAGGTGGAGTAGAAGTTAAAGGTATAAAGTAAATCAAGTCCTGTTTTTAAGGAATAGTGTGTTGAGCTTTCTGATTCTACTTGGTTGTCAGGGTCATGTATTCATAATTAGCCAAGTGAGAATAGGGACATGAAGGCACCAAGGGTGTGGCCGAGTGATCATGTATCTGTCTAATTCTTGTCTTTTTGGTGGTCAGAGTTATCCGGTAGTTGTGTTGGTGGTGGGTAAAAGGTACCTCTCGAAATAGTCGAGGTATGTACAAGTTGACACGACTACCACCGTTACTTTTAAAAAATGATTATGGCACAAAATGTTGTAAGCAAGGAATATAATATTTCCTTGTCTGCAGATATAAGAGACAACCCATGTTGAGAGATACAAACAACAAACTTTTTGAGTTGTTGTAGTTCATAAAATAACTTTTATGCCCATCTCTTTCAACTTTTTTATCTTTGTAATGAGAGGAACCATGAGTCCTATGTTCATTGTATAACACCTAATTCCTAGCTACTGACATCTAATTATGTAATTATTATTAGTGAAACGATTCCATGAAGAGGAACACTGCATCTTTAAAACTCATCATGTGTAATTATTTCTGGCTTTTTTACTTTATGCTTATGTTACACTATAATCTACTGCAACTTGCATCAAAAGTGGCTAAACATGTGAATAATCTCTTGTGTTTGCTTGTTTACCTCTGCCAGGGGTTCGGAAATTCATGCACGGTGTAGCAAATGGAAAGGCAGCTTAAGCAGAATGGTGAAAGAAAGAGAATCGAGAATGAGGAGCTTGTTAAATACATGTCAAGGTTGCCTAGTTATCTTGAAAAGGGGGAAAATCTTCAGGACAAAGCTTTCAGTGTCGGTGTCCTAGATTGGCGTTTTCTTGAAAAATGGCGACACGATCACGTAAATGTACCTTGTAGAAGTAGTGTGTGTTCACCATCAAGCAGCAATACTTTGTCAGTTTCCTCAATGGAGGGATCTTCATCCAATTCTAGTAGAGCCCGAAGCTGCTCCCCTGCCCATCGAAGGATTCATCGTCTTACACCACAATCATATTATGCATCACCGCTTAAAGGCACTCATCCTGATGTCAAATCAGGAAATTGTGGACACTTGAAGAACGTAAAACCAGGAGCAGCTAAATTTCTTCACGAGAATCAACAGATAAATCTTCTAGAACTCAGGAAAGATCAACACCCACGGAGGGCTTCACGTGTTAGGAGATCACTTGATGTAGAGACATCACTTGATGTAGAGACACACAAGAGAACATCTGGTTCCGAGGGGAATATGAAGTTCCAAGATAGAGAATGTTCTCCAAAAGGAGAGAATGAGTTAGTAGAATCATGTCATAGGGTTGATGATTTTGATTTCATAGAGAAACATAAATCAGATGCCCTTCAAGTACCAGAACCTGGCCAAGAAACTAACAGTTGCACTACTTACTTCCCACCTGATTCAGTAGCGAGAAACCAGGAAGCGGTGAAACCGAGTAGACAGAGCTTTTCTTGTGGATTCATTTCTGCATTCTACCATGGGCAGCTCTCTCCTGATATCCCTAGTTCCTGCCCCCTCCCTCATGTAGCTGGTGAGTCGAGAATGGGACAAGCGAGTTCAATAGATGCAAAGGATACTAGCTCTTCATCTCAGACAATTCAGCATTCAGCATATCCTGGGAAAAAGGCTCCAAGCCCACCCAGAGTCAATTACAAACAAGAGAAGAAGTCAACTGCTATGCTAAAGAATCCAATTACCCCTAAATCTTCAGAAACTACAAAAGTCAGAAATCCTTCTCCAACTCGTCGTCTTAGCATGGCAATAGGAAGGATTGGCCAGATTTCTGGTATAAAAGATATGATGACTGTATCACAAGGGGTCAAACATCCTGCAGAACAATCTGGTTCAGATAAAGCTCAAACTCCGCCCTCGCTTGAGACAGGCTGCAATAAATCAGACACCACTAGCCGAGCCAGGACGAGTCCCTTGAGGAGGTTGCTAGACCCACTTCTGAAGCCAAAGACAGGCAACTGCGATAACGTGACTGGATCATCCACAAAACGCGGTGAATCTCCTACAAAACGCTCATTAAAAGTTAAACTGGATTTGAAGGGTTGTAGATCTATTGATATCGATGATCCACATTCTAAAGGTACACATGCACCATCAACATTGCAAGCTCTCCTCCAAGTAGCTGTGAAGAATGGTCTTCCTCTGTTCACATTTGCAGTTGACAACGAAGTTAACATTTTAGCAGCCACAGTGAAGAAATTTAGTTCGACTTTGAAGGAAAATAGTTGCTGGATTTACACTTTCTTCACCATTCATGAGACAAAGAGAAAGAGTGGAAGTTGGTTAAATCAAGCCGGAAAAAACACCGGTGGTGGAATTATGCCTAACGTAGTTGGCAAGATGAAGGTTTCTGATGTTTCATTCTCCGAATCAAACAGGCAGAAACTTGACACACAGTTTAAGACTAGGGAGTTTGTTTTGTTTGCCACAGATGCAAGACATCAGCCAAATGACGAGCTTGGAGCTATTGTCGTCAAATCACCCAATAGAAGCACTACTTGTCCTAATGGAAGTATCCATCAGGATCGCGGCTGCAACAATATTTCAGCCTCAGGCGTAGCAAATCCTTTTGAAGATCTTAGCATGACAGCTATACTTCCTGGTGGTGCACATAGCCTACCTAATAAAGGGGAGCCTTCTTCACTGATTGAGAGATGGAAATCAGGTGGATCATGTGATTGTGGTGGATGGGATTTGGGTTGCCAAATAAGATTACTTGTCAATCATCGAACGATATCCAGTTGTCTCAGCCCCGAACTTACTGCTGAAAGATTTGAACTTTTGTCCCAGGTATGATCAACATTACACAATATGTAACTCCATTCTTACAAATTATATCCGAAGTCTAATACACCATAATGATCTTTTTGTTCTTGTTTTTAGCAGGGGGGAGAGCAGGACAGCACGCCAATCTTCAGCTTGTCCCGGTTCAAGGATGGGATCTTTTCAGTTGAATTCAGTTCGTCGTTAAAGCTTCTGCAGGCATTCTCCATTTGTATAGCAGTTCTAAATGGAAGAAATCAAGAAATCTTCTGAAGTGAATCAATACATTGCCAGAATATCCAGAGGGAGCCCAGGTGGAGTTTTCTGCTAAATTTGTCTCAACTCTTCACTTTCCCCTATTGGAAAGGTCTGAAATTGCTACCAAACATTGGTGAAGCATCAAACTAAGGCTCTATAGTTCTTTTTTTAAACTATAGCTAAGCTTGTAGAATATCAGTCCATGATTTTGATAAATTCACATGTCATGGGTTTAAATATATGTTCTAATTATTATATTTACATTTAATAAAAGGCTAAAGTCATAAGCGGTCTCCTTAACTTGTCCTCATCTTTCACTCTTGACACCTTATCTAAGTCATGTTTCTATTGAATGCTTACGCTATTCAAATAATGTACCTATTAGATACACTTTTACTAATAATCCGTTAAAAATATAAAGTGTGTATTATACTTGTAAATGACGAGGCATGAGAAATGAGTACGAATATTACCTACATGTCCAATTGAACTATGAGTTATGAGTTAGAAGTCCTTTTATTTTTGTTTGGGCCGTACGTGGCGGCCACTGCTTTTGAAATCATAGAAGCAATGGTGCATAAAAAGAAGATCTATTGCAATTTAACTCTATAAAAGTCATAAATAAAAACACATGGAATATCAACAGAAATAAAGATCTTAGCCGAAATTTAACTCTGTAAAAAATCATAAATAGACCTCACATTAATTTAGCCTCACCTGATATTTATACTCTTAACTTTGGCATTTAAATTATAAAGTTAAGCAAGTAGACGCAGGTATATAATAACCGAACCGAAATATATTAAAGTTTTTACTATTCATGATATAATTGTTGTTCCATTTCATTCATTCAATTAGAGAAGAAAAAAATAAAATACAGTTTACCAGCCAGATTTTCTAGTAAGAAAATCTTGACTGGGAGAAGTACAATTGGCAAAATAAAAACCATCTTCCTTGACTAACCAATAACATGTTCCAGTATCAATTCCTTCTTTTCCACAAGCTCCAGAATCTCTATACACCTCAAACGCTGAGTCTTTTGAGCCCCAAAAAAAATGACAAAAAAATACTGTCTCAGAGAAAACACTTGGCCTGAACGAAAATGTGAAATCACTTCCTAGATGAGGATAATGCCATCCAAGATCATCATCGCGAGATGCACAGTGAAATTTTAATGGTGGAGTTTGTTTTTCAATACCATCAACTATATGAACTTCAATTTTTTCAATCGCATTCATTTGTTGTACAAATAAAAATGATAAAACTAATAAGATAGAAAAATTAATCTTCATTTTTTTGTGTGTGTTTGTTTTCACCTTCAATAATTCTTATACAAAAGAAAGCAAGTATACACCTTTACTTATACTTGTTTTTTTATGAAGTGATTTATAAATATTTAAGGAGAATTAATTATAAAAAGATATTTAATTGAAAGTAGCTTGTGTCCTATTGATTATGAAAATAATTAAATAAAAAAAATATTGATTTTGGTCTCTATTGCATTAAATTATGGAAAAATTACATTAATTTGAAATCTCATATCCATGATTTTCTTTCCTTTTTTTACGCCACAAATCTCTCCATAATTACATTAATTAATCTATTTTTAAATTTCAAATCTTTTCTCTTTCCAATTAATTATTTCAAATTACTCAAGAAATAGATTTCTTTCCATCACTTCAACTTTTTGATTTCTTTTATTATTACTTTTTTAATTTTTCATCTTAACAAAAATAAATTACCTCCTCCCCCTGCCCCCATTGAAATCTTATTGAAACTTTGCAATTTTAGTTAATCATATCATTGTTGAAAAACGTCCAAAGAAAAAGAAGAAAAAAGTTGAATCTGCCATTGCACTGCCATTACTATCAAAAATACAAAATTTTAATATATCTTGTTTATTTTGATTCTTAAATTAGTCTTTGTTAATGTTATCATTGATCCGATATATCACTGCTACAATAGTCTTTGTTTTATGCAATGTATCATGTTCATATTTAAGGTATTAATACATAACTCTAATGTTGTTGAATCTTCAATTAGTATTTATCATGTTCAATATAAATGTACTTGATACATAAACTTTGTGTTATGTATCACACACACACAAAAAGAAGCTATTTTGGAACAATTACATGTATAGTATTTTTTTTAATTTTAAAATATAGTATTTCTCAAACAAAATAAGATACATAAATAATAACGTATCATGCAGTAATTTCTTAGGTATGATACATAAATTCGAATTTATACTAAATGTATTCGATACATGGCAATTATCAAACAGTAATGTATCGATCTCAAATCTGACATGTTATGACCAACAATTACTTATTTAATGTATCTAGTAAAAATACAACACTTATCAATTTAAATAAGATACATAAATAATAATGTATTGATAAATCTATCCATCTTGAAGACACAATTCAATAAACAATCATACAACATTATAAAACGGATGGGTAGCCAATTTCCAGTATGGAGGGAATACAGAAGGCTTTTCGTAGTGCCATGTTTCACGATCCAAATGGCAGTTTCAGTTCCATTTCTTCTGCTCTTGAAAAGGCACCCATTAGATCTTCTGCTTCTTCTGTTTCGTCGGCTGATCAATCACATCTTTTGCTTACTCGATCTTCCAAACAAGCAGTATCACTGTGAATTTGTTTGTCCAACAACTATTTATTATGCACCTTATTAAATTTTCGACAAATTTGAATCTAATTGAATGGTTCTTCAATGAACATGGAGAAAGATGAATAGGGAGAAGAAATTTGATTTTTTTTGAATTGTTGGTTCTGTTAAGATTTTTGTATGACTGATTGACAGTAAGAAGAAACGTGTAAGCGTAATTTATGGGATTTTAATTGGATTTTCCGATATCTTTTTTCCTTTTTCAGTGTAACAGCTTGATACATAATGTATCAACATTAATGTATCCGGATTGTCAGTTATGTATCCGGATTGTGTAAATATTAAGGGATTATTGTAATTAGAAAAAACATAGGGTTAGAATGTAATTTACTCCTTACACTATGGGGTTTATGTAAGTTATACTTAAATTATATAGTTGTAACAAATTTTAGTTAGCCTTGTTAGTAACGATGAGCAGAAAATACAAGTAATTACATTAATTACCAAATGTATAAATATAATACATAAACATGATCCTTAACTTGACGTCAGCTGATAACTATGACCTTTAACTTTGAGTGTGCACAAGTAGGCACTTAAACTTGTATAAAATTGAACAAATAGACACATTCTTCCCTATATGGAAATTGTGTGTCCTACGTGGCGTCCTACGTGTATTATGCCATGTAGGACACGTGGGTCTACTTGTTCAATTTTATACAAGTTTAAGTGTCTACTTGTGCACACTCAAAGTTGGAGGGCATAGTTGTCCGTTGAAACCAAGTTAAGAGTCATGTTTATGTATTATGCATTACCAAATCAATCACAAAAGGATTTTAAAAAAAAATAATTTACTGGATTGCTATTATTTCATCCTATCTCATTTTTCTTCTAACAAATAATTTGGACATGAACTATTAAAAATATCTAATGTATGTACATTGTATATATCTGATGTACAAAAGAGTGCATACACACTACACTATTATATATTATATATACATTAATATATAGTATATAATGTATAACCATGTATAGATAATGTATCCATGCGATTCTATTACAAAATCAAAGGTGAATTAGGACATCTTCTACGGCAAATTTTTATCTTGTTTGTCTAACTAGTGTCAATTATTATCAATCTATTTTTCAAGATAAATTTCAAATCTAGAATAATTGGTGAATGATTACGTGAAATTAATTACATTTTCTACTCTAGAATTTTTAACATTCGTTTGAAAATTAATGGTCAATAAAACACATATATGTTTGGTTCTAAAGTGATTAGGGCTTCCGCAAATTAGATGACCAATAAAATTAGGGAAAATTGTATGAAATAGCAAACTATTAATTCAAATTAAATGTTATAGCCATAGTTAATTTTATTTGTAATTCGCAGCAAACATTCCATTTTTTTTGCCATCTGATTCGGTATACAATTAGTCATTTTATACATTTTGGTATAAAATGCGTTTGTGTTTGTATAAAGCGAGAGAAAAGTGTATATATACAAATACAAATACATATATTTTCGTCATATACACTTATAATTATACAAATATAGATCTTATTATACAAATTACAATGTATAAATGAATTTATACAAAACTGATTAATTTGTATAAAATTGAATGTATCTAACGAATTATATAAATCAAAAACTCCATAACAAACATAAAATTTGCTATAAAGCGCAATTATGCAAACTATAACTATAACATACAAATATGATTTTTATGTTTGCTATATGTGAAAGTTACTCATAAAATTATACTAAAAGACACAATATTATTACATGATAGGACCAATTAGCCTACATAATTAAAAATTAATAAAAACAAAATATTAAAACTGTTGAGAGAAAAATCTTCCCATAAACAAAACTTTCTAAATTAATACATTGTGGATTCTATTGTGTTATGCTATGAGAATGCATCTTCAAACTTTTCTTCTAAGGAAAGAATAAACCAAATATAGAAGAAAACTATATTTTGCTTTCAGAAAAAATTGAAACATTTATGGTAATACTTTGATATTTTTTTAAGGAAAAAAAATAAACTTCAAATAAGGAAAGAAAATCAGGGTAAAATCCTAACAATATATTGGTCAAGTTAATAATTAATAATTGTATCCTTTTTTCCCTTTTTCTTTATATTTATTTGGCAAGTAAATCCTTGTTTGATTGTATATTAGTCAAAAATAATAATTACTTCTCTTCTATAAAAGATGAGAGACATCAGTAGTTTATAATTCACTAAATAAATTCTTCATTCAATGGAACACTTTGGTGCATTTTTTCGCTCTTCCATTTTTTTCATTGCTTGTATTTGCGGTATGTATATAACACAATTGTTATTTGCTTTTCGAATTCATGTACAATATATACTTTTCTCTCAATTAAAACAACGTTTTTTTTTTCTTTTAGGAATGTTCATAATTACTCAAGTTCTCTCAACAAATGCAGAGTTTACCGTGTGTGAGGTAGCAGTTGAGATTCCTAGTTGTAATAAACTAAAACCATTTTGTATGGATGATTGCCAGAATAAACATGGACCTTATTTCATTGATGCAGTGTGTGTTGGAGGATATAAATGTTTATGTTTCTACTCTAGTGAAACAACATGTCCCCTAAATAGTACCCTCCAAATGTATTAATTTATGCAAAAAAAAAATTGATAAAAAGAACTCATTTCTACTATTATTATACATGTATAACAAAATGTATATGTTATACATTATGCGAAATCAAATGTAGTAATTTACCATTCAAATGTAGTAAATTTTGCCCTTAGTATTCATAGAAAAAAATTACATTTACCTTTCGTTATACTTTTTCGATATATTTACTCTTGCCATCAAACTTTATGCATATATTTATTCTTAAATTGTTAAGTTATATATCATCGCTCTTATCATCCTACGTGAATCATTAATTCGTTTTTAATTTGTGCACGTTACTTTCAATTTGTTTAGTCAATGCAAATATGATTACTATGGAAAACGACCGACAACGTTAATTCTTCCGAAAGAATAGAGGATATAGAAAATATAGCTAGGGCCAAAAACGGTCTTTTTTTTTTTTCTTTCTTATATGTTCCTCCTCTGTCCCAAACGAAAGAAACAGAGACTACAATTTTTTCCTCTTTCCTTTGGGATCAATATTATGTAGCAGTTAAATTCTTGATCATTGCAAAATATATGACAGCAGCAAGGCAGAAATAAACCCCATAATTAACATTTTCCCTTCCTGTAGGAATTTCTGGGCTTTTCTCTAAAGGGGTTATTTTTCATTTTTGGTCATTTTGACAACAAATTTGAATATTGAAATTTGAAACTCACCATTAACAATTTGACATTTTCCCCATTGTTGCTAAGTTTAAAGGGGAGAAAAGTAGTCACCATATTTGTGACCCCTTTGTCTCTCCTTAAATAAAGGTTGTATCTTTTTTCTTTTTTTTGGTGAATTTGTATGATGGGTGGTCGTTGTTCCAATTTATGTTTCTGTTTATGGCCTTCAAATATCAAGTCTCATGCTTTATATTCCTCAGATATAGGTAAGATTTTTCGTGTTTTTTTTTTCTTCTATTATATGGGAGTTTCAAGAATCAATTTTGATGTATGTAAATGACTAATGTTGTTCAGAAAAATGGGCGGAGAATGAACAGTTGAATTTGCCAGTTTTTAAAGAATATGGTTTGGAGGAGTTGAAAGCTGCTACCTCAAATTTCTCTGCTAATAATATTGTCTCTGAACATGGAGAGAAAGCCCCCAATGTGGTGTTTAAAGGTCGACTTAATGGCAATGGCCGTTGGATAGCTATTAAGCGCTTCCAGTCGTCAGCATGGCCTGATTCTGGTCAATTTCTTGTTAGTACTCATTTCTCTTGTGTTTTGTTTCATTGAGGTTCAATTAGCATTTTTCTAAGTATTATGATTATGTCTTCAACATGCCCCTTCACGCGTGGGCGGGGTGGAGCTACAACATCAGCTATGAGTTCGGATGAACCCACTAGCTTTTGTTTAGACCTTGTATTTGTATCAGAAATCCATTTAATATGCACAAATACTTAATTGCGAACCTTGTAACTAAGACAATCTATAAGTTTGATGGCAACTTATGAGTCTTAACGTGCGAAAATATGTTTTGCTTTTTGAGTTGCTAAGAGATATGAACTCAAAACCTCTTGCCTACTCTGGTAGCATGTTGAGCTGCGTGACTAATGAAGGAGGAGATGTGACTTAGCTGATTAGAGAGTCAAACTAATTGCTGATTAATGCTAGCTAAGTAGGAGTTAGTTGTTATTACAAACTTGTAACAATTTTGATAGTTAGTTAGATAGAAGTAGTGGATTATAGCCATCAATGAGTTATAGGTAAGCTCATGTATATAGGGGTGAACAGATGAGGATTCTCCATTTAATATTTTGTTCTATATTCCTTTTGTCTAATGGAAATGGGGATGATTTTCTTTTCCCAGTAATTTGTCTTTCTTGTTCTCAGTCGATGTGATTCTCTTTTTACAATAGTGACCATCTCATCTAAAAAGTTTGAAGTGTTAGAGCAATGTACTTTTAATTATATTATATTTTCGACAAACAAGAACATGTTGTGTATTTATTTCGATATTGTGTTCATTGTTAAGGATGAAGCGAAAACAGTGGGGCAGCTAAGGAGTAAGCGGTTGGCTAATTTGTTAGGGTGTTGCTGTGAAGGGGATGAGAGGCTGCTAGTTGCTGAATTTATGCATCATGAAACATTATCCAAGCATTTATTCCATTGTAAGTTTTTCTCATTTTCCTTTTTCTGGATGTTGAGATCGATAAGATAGAGAGAAAGCAATTGAATATCCTTCGTATTCATTCTCATTGTGTGGTTAATGTGCTTGAACGGCCAACTTAAGCAATCTCTCCATAAACTAGTCTTTCAATAAATTTGCCTAACTATAGTTTATGTTGGGTTCAATTGATTTAGGGGATAACCGACCATTGGAATGGTCGATGAGGTTGAGAGTTGCTTTGTATCTAACACAAGCATTAGACTATTGCAGTAGTAAAGGGCGAGAACTCTATCATGACTTAAATTCTTACAGAGTTTTGTTTGATCAAGTAAGTTTCCTTTTAATCTTTACCCTACATGTATTTGTGTTCCGATAAATGTTCAAGCGATCTGTACATCCTTGTTCTTACTACGAGTCAACACATGACAGGATTGCGAACCAAGGCTATCGTGTTTTGGCTTAATGAAGAACAGTAGGGATGGGAAGAGTTATAGTACAAACTTGGCCTTCACCCCTCCAGAATATTTAAAGACAGGTACATCAGCTGCTATCGAGTTTTTAACTATCACCTGTTAAATTCTAGGTTTGTTCGAATTCAAATTCAAAGGCAATATACAAAAATGTTTGAAAGTCATCACTAAAATTGTGGAACAACTTAAATGCTGATCATTGACAAACAGCTCACAGAATGAGGTGTTAGTAAAGAAGATTGAACTCTAATTGGTTTACCTAATATGATAGGAATCTTTCTTTTCTCTTGGTTTCTGTTTATACATATTGGTTCTTATATTTTCTTGGATTTAATATCATTGTTGTCTAATACTATAACATGAAGAAGTTTAATAGTGAAAAAGTCTGATTCTTCTAAGACTAACAAGTGACTAAACTCAACATGTGTTTATCAAAGCAATTGAAGATAATCCACTTTTTCCAATCAGTTATTTGATTCAATGTTTTATCGTATTGTAATGGCAGGTAAGGTGACCCCCGAGAGTGTGGTTTACAGTTTTGGTGCCCTGTTGCTTGATCTTCTTAGCGGAAAGCATATTCCTCCAAGCCACGTAAGTTCTGAGTTTGTTTTTAAAGCTGTTCCAGATTTTAAAAAGGAAAAAAAAAGGATATTGAGTTTAATTACAGCTTTCTATTCACACAGAGATATGAGAATAAACACTCAGATGTTATGGCTTGATGATCTCCCTCTTATTTTACAGTTTCTCCTCTATTTTACTTCAATTAAAGCACCTAGTTCACCTAAATGTAATAGCAGTTTCCGTGGAGTTTTCTCTGAAAGAGCTAAAAGACTCACAGAAAACATAGTTGGAAATGTCGATAGAAGAATCTTTGAACTACAAGTCTACAACATGTTTATGAATATCCCTATTTTTTCACTCATTCTCTCCATCTTAAATAGTTCCAACTGAACCATTTCTGATTCATATTCATTTGTATTCTTATGCAGGCACTTGACCTTATACGTGGAAAGAATTTTCTGATGCTTATTGACTCATGCTTGGAAGGTCACTTTTCAAATGACGATGGGACCGAGTTAGTTCAACTTGCTTCACGTTGTTTGCAGTATGAACCTCATGACAGGCCAAATGTGAAATCTCTTCTGACCTCCATAACACCTCTTCAGAAAGAAAAAGATGTAATTATTCCTTCTGTTTTAGAATTGATGCATGTTACGTCTTTCTTTGCGTTTTTGAATGAAGATAGAAGTTATTTTACTAAAATTGACATGTTATTTGACTTGATATACCTTGCAGGTTCCATCAAACGTTCTGATGAGTATTGCTCATGAAACCACCTCACCCACCCAATTATCTTTAACACCTCTTGGTGAGGCTTGTTCGACATGCGATTTAACTGCCATACATGAGATATTAGAAAAGGTTGGATACAAGGAGGACGAGGGGATCGCTAATGAGGTTAGTACGCTCAGAATCCCTGAACTATAACAGCTAAGACAGGATTTTCCCTGGTTAAACTTTTGTTCATGTTAAATTGCTGTAATGAAACTAAAATGTGCAGACCTTCGTTCTTCTTCCCGTGTAATTGCTTATTGAAAGCTCCTGTTCAGATATAATTCTTCTTAACTTCAGCATTCCATTTTTCATCTGCTTCTGGCTGATCTTTGCACTGGCAATTTCAGGATATTTTCCTTGACCCCTCTAGTAAACTTACTGCACTTCATGGCCCAAATAATAAAGAATCTACTCACTTTATAATTGATGCAACACCAATTTCACTTAGTTATTGAAGAGGTTTATCTTATGCAATGAATGGCTTCGGAATTGCGCATACAGTTTCAGTATCACTGGTTGTCAAAAGCAACATGGATGTCAATTATAGCAAAAATGTAGATATCAATTAGAATGCAATAGCAGAATTAGCAGTAAACCAGTCATGACTATTTTTGGAACAACAGCTTCCATTGGATTTTGAGGGACAAAACTTATGTGGAACTCTTTTGCTTTTACAGCTTTCGTTTCAGATGTGGGCTAATCAATTACAAGAGACCCTGAATACTAGGAAATCTGGCGATTCTGCATTTCGAGATAAAGATTTTACAACTGCAATCAAATGTTACACACAGGTAAGCAATCAATTTGGAAACTGCACATGATTTTGCACCTGGTACAATTAGTTAGTATCTTTTTCATTATTAAAATAATTGCAGTAGTTCTAAGAGAAAAAAAAAATGTTTTTTCCATAATTGGAAGTGAAACAAGATTTAGTCTACCAAAAGAAATTGTACCAGACATGCTATAATGTCCTATCTCAATCCATAAAAAGCGCCATTTTGTTAGTCATGTAATCTACTAACCAACAAAAATTGAGTACCACTCAAACAGCTTGTTTGTTTGCACTGCAGTTTCTTGAGGGTGGAAATGTTAAGTCCCCAACGGTGCTTGCAAGGCGCTCCTTATGTTACCTAATGAGTAAAAAGCCACAAGAAGCTCTTGCAGACGCAATGCAAGCACAAGTACAATTTTCCAATTGGCCCACTGCTTTCTATCTTCAGGCAGCTGCACTATTCACTTTAGGAATGGACTCAGATGCCCGGGAAACTCTCAAAGATGGTTCGTCCTTGGACTTCAGAAGAATGAGACAATAAATACGTATAGGCTATCGAGTATAGTTCTACGTAAAAGGACATTGTATAGATCACCTTCCATACATGATTCACCAATATCAACTTATTGTGGCACAGAAGGTTTCTTCCTAACATCCGTTAGAGGGCAGGTGAATATTTTTTATCCTCCTCCTGCCTTCTGGGAGAACTGGTGTATCTCTCACTTTTGTAAGTTATTGTGCAAGTTCAATTGGCATTTCTGGAGATGTAGATGGGGAACTGGGACCAAATTGTTAGAAAAGTCACAAATACAAGTTTATAGTATTTATTTTCGAACCCTTTATTTTCTTTAATTGATAAACTGCAATATAGCATGAGGTGGAATTCGAAAATCAAGTACTTTTTCTTGGTTCATACTAACTTCAGTTGCAGGGGGAAGAAGGGATGTATCAAAGATTCTTGCCATGTCCTAATGCTTTTTTTTCCAGCTTGTTAGAAGCACATTTCATCAGGCTGTTGGACAGTTCATATATGAAAAAAGTTCTGAAAACAACAGATTTGAGAAATTATTGAATGAAAGTTAATATATTTACCTAATAAGGATGTCCTTCAGTAACCATATAAGCTGATCAAACTAGTTTATAAGCCCGTTTTAGCTTATTGTCAATTTAGTTTCAACATTTGATACTTATGTAACAATTTAGACATCCATTGCACTCAAAAGTTAAGTTTGCAAACTCAGATTTTTAAAACTTCTATCAAATGTCACTTAGTTTAGTTGCTACAGATTTCCTTCTCTGAAACGCGTTGTAGTCTAGTTTCTATCTCTTTCTATTCATCACTTTCTATTTCCTTTATTGTTTATCATAATCTTGCAATGGATGTTATTGCTACTGTGACTCTCAACACAAGAGAATTCAATACAAGGAACATCAAATTTAGTCTATCTAGTAAGAACATATTCTTATATTCGACATGTTTATTAACAAATATGGACTGGATTTCCACCTTCAATCTCTCAAAGAGAACAATATTCATCGTAAATAATCCACCTCAAATGAAGACAGTATGCTAGGGTTTAATTAAAACTAACAATTACCGGATTGTTGGAGTCAGAATAAGAAACAACCTCATCCAAACTCTCTGATCAGAATAAACTCTTGATGGGATGTTGGAAGGTTTCCAAATCTATGATGGCCTCCTTGTGGACGTTCAGATCTTCTTCGATGGATCTCTAAAAGATCCCTAAGCTCTTGATGGTGTTCAAAGGTTTCCAAATCCATGATAGCATATAAAGGATCAGAAGTTCAGAATATTCAAAACTTGTCTAAAATACACAATGTCATTTTACAGTCTGATCAAATATAAAACAAACCTCCTCAAATGGTTGGCAGTTTTCTGAGATGCAGAGAACTTACAAGGGGACACAGGCTAAATATATCAGAAGCAAGGGTGTTGACTGGAACACACTTAACTAAGCAACATGAAAATATTTGTACAAAAAGTGCAATAATGAAATACAACAGAATACACTGCACCATCACCACTGCTTAATATGGATATGTCGGAGATATTAACATGGATATATGGAGGATGATTTGCTACTGGTGGAGTAGACTTCTTTCCACATGATGTTTGATGAACTAATAAGACATTGGTCGTCTTCGTCTCTTGCATTCCCAGTTACAAGTCATTTTCTCAAATAAGCATCGCAGAGGAACACTCTTGAGAAGTACATGACCTGTATCAAAATGCTATCTTGCCTTGAAAATTCCTCAGCCCAAATATACCTCTACATCATGAATTGCCCATGGTTGAGTCGTTAATGATGTCACTTAAAACAAGTCCAGCCAGGACGATCTTGAAAGAAATTCAGGGGAATATTTTGAAGTGAAAAAGCCATGAAATAACAAAGGCAAAAATCATGCATGCAAGCAGGAAATTCATGATGCGGCGTCCATGCCAGAATCTTCGGGTTTCAGAAAGGACTACAGGTGCACTTGATACTCCCACAGTGGCTATCGTAGTATTGCTGGGTTCACTTGCCTGCCCTCCAATAACATTCACCGCTACTGCACCACAGATTTCACAAATCCTGGATCATAGACATGCAAGCAAGGATAAGTGGAGTCACATACAGAGGACACCATACAGTTTGGTTTGGAATTGCAGACGGTTCCATATTGTCATGTTGGCATATAGACGATTAAGACACTGAAAACTAAGCTAAATTCTACGAAAAGAAATGACATAACAGAAAAGGTACTTAATGTGCCTTTCCTTCCTGACCAACATGCCACTTCATAACAATCAACTACAGATTTTTCTTCCTTAAGCTATATAGATGTATACCTTAGCTACACAAGGCAATATCATGCTTGTTCATTAATAAACCAGGGGAAAATGTACACCATTCTAACCCCCTAATTCTTGGAAAGTTTATGTTGTCCCATCCCCTCAAAAGAAAACATAATAACAACCTTGGCTTTACCAATGTCTTGTTGAACAATAAGCAACACATCACAGAAAAGTCATAGAAGCAATTGTCTGTTGCCATAGCAAAAGTTTAGTGTGCAACATGTAAGGCAATGAAACATGTTGATAAACAGAAGTTTTAGGTGCCATCACAGTTGAAACATTTTATGTGAAAGGAACATCCAGACGGCCTCAATGCCTCTTTAAAGATTTTCTGTATCTTTGAAGTAAATGTATGACGATTTCTTCCATGCTTCCTTACATAATTCAATAATTGCTCCTAGTAAAAACTTCTGTTCTAGTGAATATGACTCTACAAATAGCACAAGAATAAGGACAGAAAAATATATTAACAAAAGGAAAAAGAGCAGTGTGCGAACAATGTGGCTACTGATTCAAACATGATAAAAATGCATCAAATCCCTTTGATGTGGAGAGGGAAGTAATATGCGTGTTCCAATATTCTTGCATGATGCATCAGCGGAAATGACAGAACTAATAGCTCAATTCTACTTTTCTTTTGAAGACATGCTTTTTCAGCGGGATTTGACCATGAAATTGTGAGTATTTGAAAATGTAGTTTTTGTATCCAAATTGAAAAATGATATTTGAAAATTGGTAAACTAAACCAGGCCATTTAGTGGAGAACAATACTTTTCAAGGTCACATATACCTTATATCCAGTTTTTCATGTCATTTATCAACCACGGCAAAAAGAACAGGATCTAGATTTAGATGTGCTGGTAGTGCAAAGATACTAAATTAGAAGCAGTGACGTAGTAGATAACACCAATACCAATGAATATTTAGTGTTCTGAAGAACCAAAACGTTTAGTACACAGTATCCAAGGAGAAGAAGAATTTCAGCCTGCTAAAAGACCATAAACAATGTTTCTTGGAGGCAAAATTAATTAAGTTGGAAACTTGAGTACATCTATCAGTTAAGTACCTCAAAAAATTAAAGCAAAGATGGAATCTTGGTTGTACCAATGAAATGATAGGAGACAACAACCAAACCACTATACCACTGTACTTCTAAACTTAATAAAGTTGGAAACTTGAGTCCATCTATCAGTTAAGTACCTCAAAAAACTCAAACAAAGATGGAATCTTGGTTGTACCAATGAAATGATGGGAGTTAACCACTTAACAACCAAACCACTTCACTTCTAAACTTAATAAAGTTGGAAACTTGAGTACATCTATCAGTTAAGTACCTCAAAAAACTCAAACAATGATGGAATCTTGGTTGTACCAATGAAATGATAGGAGTTAACCACATAAAACCGAACCACTATACCACTTTACTTCTAAACTTAACCTTAAACAAACCTCAGAAGATACTAAAATGTCATATTTCATGTACAATGAACCCATAGAAATTCTGTTTAAACACCCTGAACGAAAGAACAAACTGGGGAAAGAGCTCTAAAGCGGAAGAGAGGATTATCTGCAGTATTGCTAGTAGTTAATCTACTATAGAAATCATTTCACATTTCCAGCAACACTAAAGTAGACATAATTTCTCATCTTCACAAACACATTAAGAATTATACTTCATACCATCAAGTTCTATTTGACAAATAGATTCAAAGAATCATGAAAATTGGAGCTACAACAAGGGGTAGAGAGTCATAGTCTTACGTGTTTCCCTTGATTTTGAACCAAGTTTCAGCACAATGTTTATGAGCAGCTGCCAAATCACCTTTGCAAGAACAGCCCAATTCAATGGCCATTCCACCAGAGGCCTCTAGGAGTTGGTCATCATCACCAATGCCACCACATTTCAGCAAACTCAAATGACAAATCCTACAAGTTTTCTCATCTTTATGCACTTTCAACTCCAATTCACCACTCTCCAAATCAATCTCTTCATCCGGCAACGGACAAGACCCTCTTTTGTTGTGCTCACGATGGACCAAATTGCCCTCAGACCTCATGGAAAACCCACATTCTTCGTAACGGTAAGACCCACCTGCTACAGAGCCTAAAGGAGAGTGCCAAGACTGGTCTGAGTCGGAATCGGAGAACCGAAAGCTCCCATCAGTAGTGGTCTCGCTGCTCCCTGCCATGGATGGCATCCGTCGCCGTCGCCTCCGGCGTCGTTGACGGCGGCGCTGACGGGCAAGATTAGCATTGTCGCCACTGCCATTTGCCTCTATGTCAGTGTTTACAGTGTCAAAAGTTGACATTTTTGCAGAAACCAGTAGCCAAAAAACAGTATTTGAGCTCACAGATTGAAGAAAAGAGGAAAATACTTAAAGGGGTTCATGAAAATTTCATGATTTGAAGCGTGAGAGAAATGGGGTCACAAAGAAAAGGACTTTTTTTGACTAATGTTGGGAGTTGGTGCTCTTTCATTTCTTTCTTTTTATCTTCTTTCTTTCTTTCTCAAATTCAATTGTTATTTTTATTTTATTTGTAGAAGTTTCAGTTCGAAGCACAGTGAAAAATTTTATCTGTAGAAGTTTCAGTTCGAAGCGGAGTGAAAAATAGAAGAAACCGGTAAGGCGGAACCGTAAGTATTCCTTCCTTCTTAATTAGAGAGATTTTGGGTATAGCCAGATTTGAGGTTTTGGATTGAGTCGGATTTAATCGGGCTTCAATGTCAAGTACCAAACACCGGATGAAAAAGAAAAACACTAGATGGAAAAAAATTTAGAAGGTGACACAAACGGGGAAGACCTACCAGCAACACGTATCAAGTAGTTGTCCACCAAAGCTTGGACAGATTGACACCTAGTATTTTTTGTCCCCATAGAACATTAAACCTAGGACCTTATGATATTTTGAACTAAACCATCTTCCCTTCTATATTAAAAAAAAAAGGGAAAAAGGACAAACATACCCCCCAAACTATCGTAAATGGTATGCAGATATCCTCCGTCATATTTTTGGGACATTGGTGCCCTGTCGTTCAAAAACTAGAGCATATATGTCCTTTACTCTAATGGAAGACTAAATAGGGACACGTGGCGCAATCTTATTCATCAATCCGATATTTAATAAATGTCAGGTCTATGAATAAGATTATGACACGTGTATGTCCATTAGTATAAATGGTATATATGTTCTAGGCTTTAGACGACAAGGACACCAATGTCCCAAAAATATGATGGAGAATATATGCATACCATTTAGATAGTTCAGGTAAAAAAGACTGCTATTTTATGGGACAAACACTATTGTTGCGTTTTGCGTTTGGAGTTGGGGATGTTAAGTTAAAATTGCTTATTGAATTATAAGAAAGAACAATATGATTGTGAAAGTGAGAAGACTTGTCACGATATATTATGCATAGTACAAAAAATAGAGTTGGATATTAAAAATTTAAAAGGAATCATCAAAATGACTTGGTGACCTAGAGCAATCTCTCTTCTAATTTAAAAAAAAAATGTCTATCATTAAAAACTTTAAAATATCTGAAAATGTGTCCACAGATTTCCATCAGTTCTTTCTTAAGGCACCAGTTGCTATAACTTCATGGTAAAAGACAACAACAGCCTGAAGCTTTCATTGAATGCTACTTCATTGGCATTATGGCACCACAAGCAAAACAAAACAAATTTGTAATGAGATTGAAGATTCCAATGCTAAAACAGTTGAGGAAACAGCTTCAAGCAGCTTGAACATCTGGATTAGGGGTACTTTCTTCGGTTTTCTTTATTTGATCAAGACTTCCCTCTGGTTTCTTCAAATTTGCAATGTACTTCCAGCACCTCTTATGTACGCCACTTATTTTCTTGGGAGCGTCAGCAATTGGTAAACCTGAACACAGAGACTGGTTTAGTTACTTGCAGAAGACAAACATTGAAAATGGTAAGTAAAGAGGAATGGTTTTTCAAGTTCATACAAAGATATGAAAACACTTGACGTGATAGTAAAACAACCTAAAGAAAAATGGTCACTAGGAAGTGCCGTTGTTAGATAAAATACTAGTCGGTCACAGAGTGGAATTTAAATAACCTTCCTTAGGACTAATATCCTCTTAATCCTTTGTTCCATTTTTTACTGCAACAGATGGATGCAAATGCACCATTGTGAAGGAAATCCTGCAGATGCCAATACATGTAAAAATGATGCCTGTACTCCTTTTACTAGAATACAGTAAAAAATGATTCCTCATCCACTTCCAAAAAGCTCTTCAATAATTTATTATTTATTTTTTAATGAACCTCACATCAAATTCAAAAATCATGATAAAACTGATTCCTGTACTCCTTTTACTAGTTGCAATCGAGTAGATTATTTGTTAAATATAGGTAAAGCATCATCATATCAAGACAAAAGGCTAATACAAAACCTGTTGTGCGTCATATAAGCTGAATGTCCACTCACTCTTTAAAATCACTAGTTAGCAATCCAATAGAACACCACTAACTACTAGATTGGAAGATAAAGGAAAAAGAATAAACAAATCCAGTTCTGGGATATAAAAGGCTTAAAAGTGATGACTACTATGATGCTACAACTTATCCATGCACAACAAGAAAGAATTCCAAGTGTGCTGATAAATAGCAGTAGCAATTTCCAATCACATAGCAAAAAATATAACGCGCCAAGATGATCCTTTGAGAGAGACAATTATTGGCAGAAGCATTTTCAAACAGAAACATACTAACATATACAGTAAACTTATCTAACTTATGTATGCTTATTACCAGCTTACACAAACAGAGAGAAATGTGGTAACTAAACCCAGAGAAAAAATATGGATGTTTGTGTTGAAGTTTGCAGATCATCACAAAAAAATACACCTCAAATCCCAAATCTGTTGGGGTCGGCTATATTAGTCATCTATATCCATTCTACTCAATTTCATTTAAATACAAAATAATTTGTCTTTTTTAAGGCAAATAAATCTCCGACTTACCCCTACATTGAAAAGTTATGTAATCCCAATTAGTTGGTATATATGTAGTTTGCAAAGCTTTATATTGGTTTACAAAGTGGTGTTCAGACAAGCTTGTGCACCTCAACTGTTCCACTAGGTAACTGTCACTTCCCCAGGCATAGGCACCAGAAAGTTTGCCTAGTATATTTTGTCTCTGCGTGGATTTGACCCTGGTCTCCCATGTTTTTCACTCACTTCATTGACCTCTAGGAAACACCCAAGAGTATAGTCTAAAAGGT
>JAJOOE010002283.1:0-30507 GCA_036250405.1 Solanum raphanifolium
GTGGTCTTTACTTGGTATTATCAACTCTTAGCTTTTCGAAGCCTATTTACTGGATCCACTTTACGGGCTACTTGACGATTGGTGACAGGGACCACGGCCCGTCAATGGTGTCGTGGTCTTTATTTGACCTTTGGTCTGCAACCTCATAATCTCCATGCCCACTGCTTCATCACCACGAGCATCTTCACGACTCGTCAGGAGGACCACGACCCGTCTAGGGCTCCATGGTCTTCACTTGGAATTTATTCATTTGAATCCCGATGTCAAGCTTCACTGCTTCTTCACCATGGGCAGTGTGACTACTCGTCAATACAACCATAGTCCGTAATAGGATCCGTGGTGCTTGTTCCAGCCTGCATTTTCTTCTTTTCTTTTCTCTTTCACGTCCACATGTTTTACATGTGCAAACATCACCAAGCACATCATATCCATATAAATACACTCGATTATCGCAATAATCCTTAGTTTTGAGCATCAAATGTGCTAAGATCTCACGGCACATCAACACCCTCAACTTAGAACCATTACTTGTCCTCAAGTGATAATAAAGACAAACATTTGATGCTTCAAACCCCACAGAGACTTTACTAACATGCCGTATCCTTCTCAAACACACTTTGTATCCAAAACCATCATTCTAACATGCAAGGATCAATATATGACATCCCATTACTAACAGTCGACCATGCTTATGCATGTGTACTATCAACCAACACAATTTAACTATCAAATGCAATCATTGTGTCCTCACACCAAAGATATCCCTCACACATGATAATAGGGACTAAATTCTACGCTCACACTCCCAAAGAACTTCTAACACTAAAAACAGAAGACTATAGGCTTGCCCTTGCTTTCTGCGCTCTATCTTTCAAATAACCGAAATAGGATCACTGTAGGACTTTATCGGCTTGTAACATAGGCTCAGGTTAGGGAGTGAATTTTTGGTTTTGTGAGTGACTAGTACCTTGGTTCTCCAAAGTTTCGTTCGCACACAACTTTTTATGAGCGATTCCCTCCTTTTTCATTTAAGTACATCCAAGCAGCCATTATTTTATTTTTCTTTTTCTTCTGCTTTTTTCTTTTCTTTTCTCTCTCTTTTTTATTTTTTATTTTTTATATTGCACCTTTCTCTTGTTCAAGCGAATTCTTTATACTTTGTGCTTTCAGGCTGACTGAGTGAACCTTCTGTTTCTACTTTTCCTTTCTACTCGGGTTGTAAACACTATCAACTTAGGCTTTAGGCCTGAGTTGTGGCATCATATCTTCGGAGAGCCAAGGATATGATATCAAGAGAGTAAGAAAAAAATTAGTTTCCAGGCTCAAATCGAGTTCAAGTGGTATGCTTTTTATTTGGTTGTTTATTTTTGGCTTTTAGTAGGCTTAGCAAAAATGGCCTACTGATCCTTTCCTATCTAGTTATTCTCAGATCCTACCAAGACTACTCGGGAAAGTTCTAGTTTTTGCTCCTAGCGTTAGAATTCAAACAAACCTTACACACACATGACACAATACTATATTTTCCAGTTTCTTAGTTCACCAATTTATGTTTCAGACTAGCAATGGTCAACTCATAAGTACCTAAGATGTCATCTAAAGAGCCTAACAACCAAATTTTAGGTTAAGGCCATCATTTCAAACAGAACTAGCTGCTACACAGCTCAACACACAAAAACTTCATGAAAACTTCATATTTTCATTAAAAAACAAAAACACCAATCACAGTTTATCAGACACAACACAAAGTCAACCTCCATTCATTCTAACAACTAAAAGGGCATGTTGCTCACCACCCCACCCCAAACAAAAGGACTTTTCCTTCAAAGTAAATAAAGAAAATCAATACAGGGCCGTGAGGAGGGGTTATACCTACGACGCACTAGGTGCCGGTAGTCGGATCAACGTCAGCACCCTTATCAATGGGTGTGCTGTCAGAATCCTTCACTGGGTCAGCTGGACCGGTAGCACGAGGAGGTGGTATGGCACTTCCAGAAGCACCGGCCAACAACACATTCCTCCTCTGTTGCTCACGTGCTTCTTCTTCTCTTGATTTCTTCCTCGATTCCTTGCGTGATTTCTTGTTCCTTTTCTTTTCCTCCTTAGAAAGGTCCTTTGGTTGCTCCTTATCAAACTCTCCAACTTTTTGTTTTCTTTTGCTGGATTTGTGTTGGGGCACCTCGCCCTATAAATCATCAAGGACTTGAGTGGGAGAAGGCTTATTGAATAAGTTCATCAAAGACTCCGAGACAACCGGTGGAGGCACAGTGACTGGCTTCTCGGCCATCTTAGCAATTTCAGCTCTCAATTCCACACACTGTGTCTTCAACTCCTCCGCATTCACTGAATCGGCAACCTGTAACTGATTTTTCACATGGACCTCCAGGCCGCCCATCCTATCTTTTAGTACTGCCAATTCTGTTCGCATTTCAACCTTAATCCGCTTCTCTACATTTAATACATCCCATTGAACTACCAGAGGTAATCTGGCCACAATCTGATCCACTAGGGCTCTAGTCTGCCTGTGATCTGCAACCAACCTTTCAAGATAACAGTAGCGATAGTAACAAAAGTACCTGTAGTCCCAGGTGGTAGCCCTTCCGCAGATTGTTATGATGATTCACCCTGTTCTGGACCTCTATTAGCATGTGGAATGTCGACTGGTACAAACGGTACAAGTGCTAATTTTACTACCGCGGCAAATTTGGCCCCAAAGAGATGATTGGCCACATCTTTGATTTTGGATGCTGCGGTGATCCTGTTTGCCTCAATCCAGTTGTCTACTAGCTTATTTGGAGGAATATTTGCTTGCAGGCATAATTTCCCTATCAGACAGGGAATGGTAACCCAACTCTCTCATTCAATGCTCTTTTCCGCATTTCGGTGGTGATGAAATGAGCTACATTAACTGGGTAACCAGCCATAAGGCATGCAACCAGTAATGTGAGGGGCAGTGACAATGTGTTATCATTCCCTGTAGGTCTCAATTGTGCGCGAACAATTGCCCACCAAACCTTAGCTGGGAATGACAGTGACACCTTTGTAATCGGTATCTGTTCATCTGCTACCCATGGTGCATTCTAACCCTCTGAAGTGATCATCCCAGCAATCCATTACATGACCCTCTACCCAGAAGTCAGATCCTCCATCTCAGTCTCACTCGTCACGACATATTGTTTCCCTTCAAACAGGCCAACTGAAGTTGGTGCTGTGTATTCTGGTCCATGCAACATCCTATTGATTGTAGACTCGGAGATATCCACAGATATGCCCCAAACCACTATTAAGTTAAGTGGTTCCCATGTACTGGCAAAAAACTTCTGGCACCATTTAGTAGTTTAAGTATATGCAATAAAGTTCACCAATGTGACTGCATAAGAGGCATAGAATTCTTAGGTGATGTGACTAGAGAAATCTCAAGGTGAGTTGGTCATCCAGTCAAAATTGTGCCTTTGGAAAATCTTGTGGATGTTTGGAGATGCTTGGATATCGAATGCCACTACTCGAGCTTCATGGATGATTGCTCGATTAGCAAAATTTCCTGACTTGGCCACGATCCCCTTTTCAAAAAACTCATCAGATCAGGGACAACCCACATAGAACGATACCAGGCAATGAGTTGTTGTCTCACCACCGGGTCAGCTACATGTAGGTGGACATATTGAATCCTTACATCATTATAGCTGGCTGCTTCATCCTCTTCCTGGTCCTCTATGTCTTCCTGTGCCCCAGTTGCAACTTGGGTACCACTTCAGGTTGAGGTGCAACTACATCCTCCTGAAACCCGCTAACAAACTCTTCACCGCTACCTGAGCCATTACCAGAACCGCTACCAGATCCCTCACCACTATCGGAACCACTATCAGATGCCTCACTGCCACCATATTCATTACCTTCCTCTTTAGACCGGAGAGGAGTGTCCTGAAGAATCGCTCTTGCTATCGAAACTAAACAAAAAATTTTATTATTTTTTTTATACGGGGGTCTACTCAGGTCGTGGTGAGCACCACAGTCCGTGGAGACCATCGTGAAAAAGAGATAGTGTGTTGGTCAGCATGGGCTTACATTGGTTATGGTTCACAGAGGACTTCATGATTCGTGAAGTTGATCACTGACCATTTGGGCCCTCGTGAACTTGGCCAGTGAGTTGATTCTTTGCTAAGTGTGGACTACGAGTGATTTCATGGCCCATGATGCCCTTCTCGGTTTGTGAAGTCAATCGTGGACTTACACTTAGCGCTTTCCCAGTAACCTTTTCATGCAAAATGTGGCCAATGGGAAGTTTTATCCATTTTTAGCACACAAACCCATCTTTACGAGACCTTTTTGCACATGAGTCCAATTAATCTACTAACACTAATCAATCCCCATCCAAACAAGAACAATATGTGCCTACTATGAACATACCCACTTGCAAATGATTTCAAATTCTCACTTTCAACAATATGATTGGCAAAATTCACACGGGAATACTTGTTTTTACGCAATATGGAATCAACTTCACACTAATTTCATAATTCAAAACTAATTATTCACAAATTTATCATACCCATAAACTCCAACAACCAATTCCACACAATTTCAACAAACCTACATAATGAAATATAAAAAATGCTAGTTCATCACATAAAAATGCTAAAATTTGACCAAATCAACGTAGTTCTAACTTGTTTATAGATAAGATCAAACTTATAACAAGTAGGGAGAAGAACTTACTTCGAATTAGCTCACAATTTTTGCTCAAAAGATAGAAGATGAGCTTCACTTCAAATTCTTGACAATATAGAATTAGGGTCTTGATCCTTTGGTGAATTCAGAATTTATAGATGTTGAAAAGCCCTTGATAGCTTTTAGAACCGTTATTGATGAATGAGAAGAGAAAGAAAACTAACTCTTGGCGCTTTAGATAACTTATAAAATGTTTGAAGGTTTTAATTTTATGCGGGTAGGGTCGGGTTGGGTTTATTATGCACTGTTGGACCCAAGTAAACTGACCGTGAAGAGGCTCGTGAAGAGCACCACAGTGCATGGGAGGGTCTATGAAAAACACTTTGTGAGAGAAACTTACTTGAGGTTCACGAGAAGCTAAACACTCCGTACAAAGCTTGACGGACCGTAAACCTTCCGTGAACCATTTTCTCGCAATTTCCAGTAGCTTCCTTAGGCTGTTGTTGAGTATGACGGGCCGTGAAGTTGCTCGTGAAGAGCACCACAACCTCTGGGATCGCCCGTGAAGGGTCCCCTGCACCCAGCTCCTCACTTCTGTGTTCAATTTACTCCTGCACATACCAACATACAGTGACTCTATAAAAACAATGAAAAATGCTAAGATGTAAACTACCTAGTACATTTAGAATCTTGGGTTGTCTCCCAAGTAGCACACAATTTAACGTCGCGGCGCGACGCAGGTTACTTGATTACTCAGAATTCATCATGTTTACATTCCTCCACTATTTTCACTTCCTCTGGAACTCCCAAGTACGCCTTGATTCGCTGACCATTGGCCTGGAACCTCTCACCTGTCATTCTCAAGATCAATAGCATCCGACTGAAACATGAGTTGCCTTAAACGACCCAGACCATTTGGATCTCGATTTCCCAGGAAACAGATGAAGTCTGGAGTTGAAAAGCAACACCAAGTCACCCGGATTGAAGGTTCTTTTCTCAATATGTTTATCATGATACAACTTCATCCTCTCCTTGTACAGTGCAGACCTCTCATATGCTCTCAAGCGGAACTCATCCATCTCATTAATCTGATCCAGTCTCAGGTTCACAGTTTCACTCCAGCTAAGGTTCAACTTCCTTAAAGCCCAGAGTGCCTTATGCTCCAGCTCAACC
Organism: Solanum raphanifolium; assembly: GCA_036250405.1. Taxonomy (NCBI): domain Eukaryota; kingdom Viridiplantae; phylum Streptophyta; class Magnoliopsida; order Solanales; family Solanaceae; genus Solanum; species Solanum raphanifolium. Next base: position 5,839 of record JAJOOE010002283.1, read on the forward strand.
AGCAAATGACATGCATTTCCAAACACCAACTGATTTGGAGACATACCAATAGGTGTTTTGAAAGTTGTCCGATATGCCCATAGAGCATCATCCAACTTTCTTGCCCAATCTTTCCTGTTGGCATTCACTATTTTTTGCCAAAATAGCGTTGATCTCCCTATTTGATACCTCCACTTGGCCACTCATCTGCGAATGACAGGGTGTTGACACTTTTTGCTGTTTAAACCCATATTTAGCCAGAAGAGCACTGAACACTCTATTACAGAAACGGTAACCTCCATCACTGATAATGGCTCTAGGTGTACCAAACCGTGAAAATATATTTTTCTTCAGGAACCCAACGATGCCTTTACCATTTTTTTCAAGTAGAGCAACTGCCTCAACCCATTTGGACACATAGTCCACTACCACCAGTATATACTTTTTCCCATAAGAGCTAACAAATGGGCCCATGAAGTCAACTCCCCACACATCAAATAACTTTACCTCTAGAATGGGTGTCATTGGTAGCTCATGGCGACGAGAGATAGCTGCTTGACACTGGCATACGTCACAACTCGTTACCACATCAATTGCATCCTGATGGATTGTAGGCTAGTAGTACCCACTCTTGAGTACTTTGTGACCTGTCCGAGCACCTCCATAATGACCACCAATTGGAGAAGAGTGACAAGATTCTAAGATATACAACATCTAAGCCTCCGGGATACATCACCTGATGATATTATCAGCACACACCCTATACAAATATGGTTCATTCCAAAAGTATTTTCCAACATCATGTAGGAATTTTGTCCTTTGCTGGAATGTTAGCCCTTCATACATCAATACCTGATAAGAAAGTTAGCAAAGTTAGCAAACCAAGGAATGAGATCAAGAGTGGCGGCTAATACATGATCATCTAGGAATGAGTCATCTATGTCTAACTCAAGCTCCTCCTTTGTAACACCATGAAAACTAGTAGGCTAAACTAGAGCCTTAGGTGAGGGTTCTAGAGCTTTACGTGAGGGTTAGAGTCATAGATATGATCTCTCATACTTAGAATGAAGGGTTTAGGGATTAAACGTCAAGGTACGTCTCCCCAAGGATAAGCCAAGGGTCCTTGAGGAGGACCTTAGAATTTACCCATAAAATCTGCCTCAAGGCAGTGACCCACGATGGGGACTCACACCCCGTGGGGGAGGGTCGTGGGTCAAGAAGTGCAAACTATGTCCTAGTACCCCATCCATGAAGGACCAGCATGGCCCGTGGGTCCATGCACGGCCTGTGGGTTGGGGTCTCAAAGGTTGGCCAATGTAGTCCCTTAAGTCGGTTAAATTGGTGGGCTAGGAAACTTTCTAGAATTAAATATTTATTAAGTAGGGTCATTTTATTAGTAATTAGACCACCTATATAAAGCTATTATACCCCTAATTAAGTCATTCCAAATCAGTATTTTCAATTCACCAAAGAACCCAATTACCTCCAAGAAATTCTCTCTCTAGAAAGTAAAGAAGAAGAAGAGAAGAAAGCTAGGTAAAATTCCTCCATTTTTGCAAGCTTTGTGAGGGATTTATAATCAAGTTATGTTAGCTTATTCATCCATGGATTCTTCCATCCATGGAGCCCCCTAGATTTCCCCCAATTGTGAAGATGAACCCCCATTTCTAGTTAGGGTTTCTTCCTATATTGTTGGTAGTGTTGGGTATGAATCCAATTGAGTGGATAGTACTTGTTTATGATTGATTTAGCATTGAATTATGTTATTATGAAGATATTACATGTTTTCCATGGCTAACCCCAGTATAAGTGATGAATCTGAAGAATGTGGGTTTATGCCTTGTGAAGTGAAATTGAGGATTCATAGGTGATCTTCTAGAATTGATGTTATGTATAGTAATTGTTCAAGAATAGAAGTTTTTAAACATGAATTGAACTAGTTAAAGGTATATATGATGGATCATGACAAGTAGTGATTGAGATTGAGATTGAGCCTTTATGGTATAACACCCCGAAAACTAGTAAGTTGAACTAGTGGGTTCTAGAGCCTTTCGTAAGAGTTTTGGAGTGTAGTATGAGGAATAAAGGTTGTAGAAACGATTCCCGTACTTAGAATGGAGGTTTTAGGGGTTATACGTAAGGTATGACCCCCCAAGGACCACCCAAGAGGTCCTTGAGGAGGACCCTTAGGACAGCCAAAAAACTGTCAATTTTCAGCAACTCATGTTTGCCACCTACTGGCCGTGAGTGGACCCACGCCCCGTGGGTTGGGGTCGTGGGTCAAGGCCTGAGTTGGACTGCAACTCCAAGCTCCAGTACTGATCCACAAAATGACCAGCACGGCCCTTCAACCCACCAACGGTCCGTGGGTGGGTATCCGTAGGTCAACCCAATTCTTTAACTTTTTAGTTTTAAGTTGGGACTTCAGGATTTAATTAAGTAATTACTTAGGGCTTAGGGAGGTCGGTTAATTAGTTAAATAGCCACCTATAAATACCTAATAAGACCCTAAACTAAGTCATTAACTCATTCATCTAAAGAACCCACTTCCTCTAAAATATTTCTCTCTCTAGAAGCAAAGAAGAAGAAGGAGAAGAGGGGTAGCAACTAGGTCAAATTCACCATTGATTAAAGATTTGTTTAGGGCGTTTAAAAGAGGTATGTTTAGATTATTCATCTATGGGTTCTTCCCCCATAGACCCCCCTTAGTTTTCCCCCAATTGAGAAGTCAAAAACCCAATTCTAGCTGGGGTTGTGCTTACATTGTGGGTAGAGTTTGGGTATGATTCCAATCTAGTGGATAATACCTAATTATGATTGGTTTAGCTTTTTTAATGATATTATGATGAATTCATGTGATTTATATGGTTAAGCCTAGTTTACTTGATGAATTTCATATGTTGTGGGTTTATGCCATTAAAGATGAAATTGAAGGTTCATAGGCGATCTTCCTAAATCAATGTCATGTATAGTAATTGATCAAAGTTAGGATCATATAATCATTAATTGAACTAAACTCTATTGTATATGATAAATCTTGACATGTAAAGTTGAATTTGAACCTTTATGATGAATTCTGACTAGAATCACCTAGTAATGAAAGATGTGATCAAACTACCTTGAAATCTAGGTATAAAGAAGAGATTAAGAAAGAAACATTGAGATTAAGGTGTGTGATCATGATAGCTAGGGCTTTAGGGTGAAGCTAATGTGATTTACTATTGATGCTAAGGCTTTGAGAGTAAAGTCTAAAAGAGAATAAAAGTTTAATAGGTAGAATTGTGGCGAAAGGCCTATACTCACCTAACTTACCTTATGAATGCTTGATAGATAAAAGTGATAGAATCACCTGAACATGGATTGATTGTCAAGGACATCCTTCCATGAGATATGAGTGTTAAGCAAGGCTTAACAAGTAAATCTTGGGGTGTATGCTTGGTTCAAGTGGATATTGACAATGAGATGGTGTGTCACACAAGAGAGGGTCTGGCTCCAAGTAGAAAGGAAAACCACATCTAGTTGATGTGAGGACTATCCAAGTTAAAGGGAAAACTCTTACGTAGTAGAGTGTGAGTTTCCCCAAAGTGAGGTCTCATGATATGGAAGCCTTCACATAGTTGAGTTAAGGTTTCTAGTGGCAATCTCCATATCCAATGAACTAAGACATACTTAAAGAAGTATGTCATAGTTTTCTAAAGCATAATTGAACTAAGATTTACTTAATGAAGTATCTCATAGTGTTCAAGAGTATAAGTGGACTTAGACATGCTTAAGGTAGTATCTCATAGGGTCAATGTGAAGAAGGAACTTAGACATACTTAAGAGAGTATCTCACAGTGTTCAAAGTATAAAGGGGTTAAACATGCTTAAGTAAGTTTCTCATAGTATCCATGCTAATAGTGAACTTAGATATGCCAAAGTAAGTATCTCATAGGGTTCAACCTAATAATGAACTAAAATGTGCTTAAGAGAGTACCTCATAGTGTTCTAAAGTTAGAGAAAGGAACTAGTTTCCAAGTCAAGAAGTATTAGTATGAGGACCTAAAAGTAGTACTTAGCATGAGTAGTATTATGGGGTGCTATTCATGCATTGCACAAGTATGACTTAGGGTTACTAAAGAGAAGTTGTGAGATAGGATTGTGCTATAGTTGCCCTTCCTAGCTATAGTTGACTAAAGGTGAGAGATTCCTTTAGTTATGAGAGTTAGGATAATAATGAGGCCAAAGGAGGGTGGATATGACTAAGATGACTTCAAGGTTATGCTTAGTGTGAAGGGTAGTATGGGATGCCTTTCATGGTTTGCACAAATGTGCTTTGAGGTTACTTAGAAGTATGGTGCCCTTATGGAATAGAAAAGCTTAAAGACTTGACCATGTATATAGACTATGATTAAGATGACCAAAAAGGGATACTTGGCTTGGGTGGTATTATGGGATGCTATTCTTGCTTTGCACATGTATGCTTTTGAGGTTACTTGAGAATGGTGCTATTATGGTATGGATTATTAAGAGTCAATTATGTCTATTATGATTATGATTTTTCTCCTATGCTCATTAACTATGTCTTATGTTGACTTATGTTTATATGATGCTTATGTTGGAGACCATGCTATGCCTATGATGATTATGTTATGACTTTGTTATTATCTCTTATGCTTATGTCTTATGTTGACTAACCATTTTGAGATGCTCTTATGATGTTGTGCTAGCTTTCATACTTGGTACATTTTGTACTAACTCATATTGCCTACATTCTAATCAAATGTAGGGTTTCGGAGATTGACTTGCTTTGAGGGCTAGGTTGCTATGGTGCAAGAAGAGTTGAAGAATTGGTGAGTCCTCAAAGCTTCGAGGACAAACCCATTATGTTCCCTTTATGTCATTTCTTTATGTTTTAGACATTTATATGGGTTTCGTCCCAAGTCTTTTATTCAAAAGTTTTAATAGATGGTTTGAGACAAAGTTGTAGTAAAGGCTTCCGTTTCATTTTATGAAAAATGAATTCAATTGTAAAAGTTTTAAATTTTCCTGTATTTAGTTTCTATTACCTATGTTATGATGATAAGGGCTTGTATGAGACCCTTTCGTGGTCAAGTTTGCCATGTTATGTCTAGGGGGTACCCCTGGGTCGTGACAAACTTGGTAATCATAGCACAAGGTTTTAGAATGGTTCTAGGATTGTCTCAAACCACATTTAGTAGAGTCTTGTTCATAAATGTGAAGTGCGCCACATTTATGAATAGGAGGCTATTGGATGCTTAGGAAATCTCACTTCTTCATTCTCTAAGTCGTGCTATAGAGTTTATATCTAGTAGGTCTTTCTCCTAACCTTTGCCCTATGGTTTTTCAGGTTATTTCTAATACTAGGGCTAATGCTAGGAGGGATGATGAAGACAATTGAGAACAAGAGGTTCCTCCACAAGTTCCAAACCAAGCTCCTCCTCAAGCTCCAAATGACCCTCCAATTGAGAATGTCACTCTTGCAGAGTTTAGGGCTTCTATGCAATTATTGGCTCAAGCCAATAGAGAGGTGGTGGCTCCGACAAACCCTAGAAGGGGGATGGCTTCTTCTAGGGTGAGAGAGTTTTTGAGGATGAACCCTTTGGAGTTCTATGGCTCCAAAGTGGAGGAAAATCCTCAAGGTTTTTATAGATGAGGTGTATAAGGTGCTTGCCATCATGGGATTAACTTCGATAGAGAAAGCGTAGCTAGCCGCTTATCAATTAAGGGATGTAGCACAAATTTGGTATGAGCAATGGAAAGATAGTAGGCCGTAGAGGCGGGTCCCATAGATTGGGAGATGTTTAAGGAAGAATTCCTTGATAGGTTCTTTCCCCTAGAGTTGAGAGAGCTAAAGATGCAAGAGTTCATAAATGTTAAGCAAGGGGGTATGAGTGTAAAAGAGTATTCCCTTAAGTTCACCCAACTATCCAAATATGCTCCAACCATAGTGGGGGATTCAAGGGCTAAGATGAATAAGTTTGTGATGGGAGTGTCCAAATTAGTGGTCAATGAATGTCGTTCGGCAATGCTTATTCCTAGTATGAATATTTCCCGTCTCATGGTGTATGCTCAAAAAATTGAGGAGCAAAAGCTTAAGAAAATGAATAGGGATGGGAAAAGAGCTAGAATCGATGATGGGAACTTTCCCAATGCTAAGTCTGATGAGCAAGGTAGGTCTAAGCCTAGACAAAAATATTCCAGCCAAGACTCTTCATTTCCTAAGCCTAGTTGCACCAAGTGTGGGAGGAATCATTATGGCAAGTGCCTAGCCATCATGGATGGTTGCTATGGGTGTGGTAATGAAGGGAACAAGATGAGAGATTTCCCGGTTCTTAAGGCTAAGGGAAGGGAGGATAAGAAAGTTGCCTCTAGTGGTTCAGACGATAGTGCTCCAAAGAAGAATAGATTTTATGCTCTCCAATCTAGAGAAGATCAAGAGTGATCTCCTCATGTCCCTTCCGGTATGTGTTTTTTTTATGCTTTAGTAAATTTCCGGATTTCTTGTCTTTTGTGACTTGTTATGTTGGACTTTGAAGTTGTTTTTAGCATATATTAGAAGAGTTTGTGTAGGCTTACTCCCAAGGGGGAGATTTTGTGCCTACCTAGTAGAATTATTGCGTGCTTTATGTGTTGCCATGATTTCCTTATATGCATGTTCATGAAAATGCTTAGGTCTTGTTAGAAATGAATTATTTGCATTATTTCCTCATGTTTAAGTGCTTTTGATTAGGATTTGCATATAGACTTCATGAGTTGATGATGAGCATGCCTTAGTTTTTGGAGATGAAAGGTTCCTCCTTGAATAAATGCTTTATGAGAAGAAACTTGCATTTAGGATCCATGAGTGGGTGTTGAGCATGTTTTAGCTAAGATATGCTAGTTCCTCCTTGAAAATGAGTAGATATAGAGTTTCATGCATTTTGGGTTGGTAGAAGTAGGTCCTACTCCCTTGCGTAGCATTGGATGTGTTTAGCTTGGAATGGAAGTTTTCTTCCTTGGTTGTGTGCATTTAGATGTAGTGCATGCATGATGGGAAGTTAGATTAGAGTTGTGACTTTAAGAAGTGTTTAGAATTGTCATTCGAGGATAAATGATCCCAAGGGGGAGATATTGTAACACCCCGAAAACTAGTAAGTTGAGCTAGTGAGTTCTAGAGCCTTTCGTAAGAGTTTTGGAGTGTAGTATGAGGATTAAAGGTTGTAGAAATTATTCCTGTACTTAGAATGGAGATTTTAGGGGCTATGCGTCGAGGTATGAATCCCCAAGGACCAACCAAGAGGTCCTTGAGGAGGACCCTTAGGACAGCCAAAAAGCTGTCAATTTTCAGCAACTCACGTTTGCCACCTACTGGCCGTGAGTGGACCCACGCCCCGTGGGTTGGGGTCATGGGTCAAGGCCTGAGTTGTCCGGCAACTCCAAGCTCCAGTACTGATCCACGAAATGACCAGCACGGCCCATCAACCCACCCATGGTCCGTGGGTGGGTATCCGTAGGTCAACTCAATTCTTCAGCTTTTTAGTTTTAAGTTGGGACTTAGGGATTTAATTAAGTAATTATTTAGGGCTTAGGGAGGTCGGTTAATTAGTTAAATAGCCACCTATAAATACCTAATAAGACCCTAAACTAAGTCATTAACTCATTCATCTAAAGAACCCACTTCCTCTAAAATATTTCTCTCTCTAGAAGCAAAGAAGAAGAAGGAGAAGAGGGGCAGCAACTAGGTCGAATTCACCATTGATTAAAGATTTTTTTTAGGGCTTTTAAAAGAGGTATGTTTAGCTTATTCATCTATGGGTTCTTCCCCCATAGAGCCCCCTTAGATTTCCCCCAATTGAGAAGTCAAAAACCCAATTCTAGCTGGGGTTGTGCTTACATTGTGGGTAGAGTTTGGGTATGATTCCAATCTAGTGGATAATACCTAATTATGATTGGTTTAGCTTTTTTAATGATATTATGATGAATTCATGTGATTTATATGGTTAACCCTAGTTTACTTGATGAATTTCATATGTTGTGGGTTTATGCCATTAAAGATGAAATTGAAGGTTCATAGGCGATCTTCCTAAAACAATGTCATGTATAGTAATTGATCAAAGTTAGGATCATATAATCATTAATTGAACTAAACTCTATTGTATATGATAAATCTTGACATGTAAAGTTGAATTTGAACCTTTATGATGAATTCTGACTAGAATCACCTAGTAATGAAAGATGTGATCAAACTACCTTGAAATCTAGGTATAAAGAATAGATTAAGAAAGAAACATTGAGATTAAGGTGTGTGATCATGATAGCTAGGGCTTTAGGGTGAAGCTAATGTGATTTACTATTGATGCTAAGGCTTTGAGATTAAGTCTAAAAGAGAATAGAAGTCTAACAGGTAGAATTATGGAGAAAGGCCTATACTCACCTAACCTACCTTATGAATGCTTGATAGATGAAAGTGATAAAATCATTTGAAAATGGATTGATTGTCAAGGACATCCTTCCATGAGATATTAGTTTTAAGCATGGCTTAACAAGTAAATCTTGGGGTGTATGCTTGGCTCCAAGTGGATATTGCCAATTAGATGGAGTGTTACACAACAGAGGGTCCGAGCTCCAAGTAGAAAGGAGAACCACACCTAGTTGATGTGAGGACTATCCAAGTTTAAGGGAGAACTCTTACGTAGTAGAGTGTGAGTTTCCCCAAAGTTAGGTCTCATGAGATGGAAGCCTTCACATAGTTGAGTTAAGGTTTCTATTAGCAATCTCCATATCCATTGAACTAATACATGCTTAAAGAAGTATCTCATAGTGTTCTAAAGCATAATTGAATTAAGACTTACTTAATGAAGTACCTCATAGTGTTCAGAAGTATAAGTGAACTTAGACATGCTTAAGGTAGTATCTCATAGGGTTCATGTGAAGAAGGAACTTAGACATACTTAAGAGAGTATCTCATAGTGTTCAAAGTATAAAGGGGTTAGACATGGTTAAGTAAGTATCTCGTGGTATCCACGCTAATAGTGAACTTAGACATACTAAAGTAAGTATCTCATAGGGTTCAACCTAATAATGAACTAAGATGTGCTTAAGAGAGTACCTCATAGTGTTCTAAAGTTAGAGAGAGGAACTAGGTTCCAAGTCAAGAAGTATTAGTATGAGGACCTAAAAGTAGTACTTAGCATGAGTAGTATTATGGGGTGCTATTCGTGCATTGCACAAGTATGACTTAGGGTTACTAAAGAGAAGTTGTGAGATATGATTGTGCTATAGTTGCCCTTCCTAGCTGTAGTTGACTAAAGGTGAGAGATTCCCTTAGTTATGACAGTTAGGTTAATAATGGGGTTATGCTTAGTGTTAAGGGTAGTATTAGATGCCTTTCATGCATTGCACAAGTGTTCTTTGAGGTTACTTAGAAGTATGGTGCCCTTATTGCATAGAAAAGCTTAAACAGTTGACCATGTATATAGACTATGATTAAAATGACCAAAAAGGGATACTTGGCTTGGGTGGTATTATGGGATGCTATTCTTGCTTTGCACATGTATACTTTTGAGGTTACTTGAGTATGGTGCTATTATGGTATGGATGACTAAGAGTCAATTATGTCTATTATGATTATGATTTATCTCCTATTCTCATTAACTATGTCTTATGTTGACATATGTTTATATGATGCTTATGTTGGAGACCATGCTATGCCTATGATGATTATGTTATGACTATGTTATTATCTCTTGTGCTTATGTCTTATGTTGACTAACCATTTTGAGATGCTCTTATGATGTTGTGCTAGCTTTCATACTTGGTACATTTTGTTCTAACTCATATTGCCTACATTCTAATCAAATGTAGGGTTTCAGAGATTGAGTTGCTTTGGGGGCTAGGTTTTTAAGGTGCAAGAAGAGTTGAAGAATTGGTGAGTCCTCATAGCTTTGAGGACAAACCCATTATGTTCCCTTTATATCATTTCTTTATGTTTTAGACATTTATATGGGCTGCGTCCCAAGTCTTTTATTCAAGAGTTTTAATAGATGGTTTGAGACAAAGTTGTAGTAAAGGCTTCCGTTTCATTTTATGAAAATTGACTTCGATTGTAAAAGTTTTAAATTTTCCCGTATTTAATTTCTATTACCTATGTTATGATGCTAAGGGCTTGTATGAGACCCCTTAAGGGTCATGTATGCCATGTTACGTCTAGGGGGTACCCCTGGGTCGTGACATATGGTGAAAAATGGTTAGAATTGCTTAAGGATGAAGCTTGTGACTATAATATCTTGTGATCTAGGTATGTATGATGATTGTAAGAAGTAAATCTTTGAGAGTAGGGCTTGTAGTCATGAATGATGATCATTAGGGTTTGGAGAGTAAAGCTAATACGATGAACTATGAATGCTAATTCTTTGAGAGTAAAATCTATATGAGAATAGAAGGCTAATGAATAGAATTGTGATGAAATATCTTTACCTACCTAATCCACCTTATGAATGATAGATGGTAGGAAGTGATATAATCACTTGAGTTATGATAGAATCCATGTCTAATGTAGTAATCTTAGATTTGTTGATTTGATATGAACCTTAACCCTTAAGAGGGCAAGATATGATATTATGCATGTTTCCATGAAATCTATGAATATGTTTATGAACACTTTGAGAGTGAAGTGTCTATGATCATGATATGTATTTGTGTTGTTGAAAGGACATTCTCACATACACACTCATTCATGAATATGATATGATATGAAAGGTTTTTGCACATAGAATGATTCTAGTTTGAAAGGTTATTCTCACCTAAAATGAATCTAAGTCCAAGGGATATGAAATTTGATGAGGTTGTGGTGAGTCCCCCAAAGACCTTTATAAGAGAGGAATGTGAGGTGAGTTCCCTTATTCCTAATTAGTTATACATGCGGTTATTACCCATGTCATGATATAAGGACTGTGAGGTGATTACCCTTTATATATATATATATATTATGTATGACTCCTAATGCAAGGCAAGGCAATAGGTGATTACCCATTAGCCTTTAAAGTAATATGAAGGCGAATACCTATATCATATCATGATGGACATGGAGGTGATTACCTATGATCCTTATTAAGTGATGTGGAGGCGAATACCTACATTACACCTTAAAATGGATATGGAGGCGAATACCTATATCTCATTAAAATGAACATGAAGGCGAATACCTATGCTTCCATGATATGTATCACTAGAGGTGATTCCCCTTTTCTTTATGATTCCATGATATGGATGACTAGAGGTGATTCTCCTTGTCTTTACGCTTCCATGATATGTATGACTTGAGGTGATTCCTCTTGTCCCTTATTATGAGCTAAACATGAGATCAAAGAGATGATCAATATGAATGAAAGCCTAAAGTGGTACTTAGTATGGGTAGGATTATGAGGTCTTATCCATACATTGCACAAGTATGACTTGAAGCTAATTATGAAGTGTTTCTTATATGTTGTATGATTAGCTTGGATTGTTGCAATAGTTGCCCTCATTGCTATGTTGACTAAAGGTGATAGATTCCCTTGTCTATGATGATTAAGCTAAGGGTAAGACCATGAGATGGTGAGTGTGATTATGATGGCCAAAGCGGATACTTGGCATGGATGGGATTATGGGCTCTAATGCATGCATTGCACAAGTATACTTGGAGGTTACTTGTGAAATGGTTCTCTTATGGTATGGAGGTCTAAGTATGGGCTATGTATATGAGTTATGCTTTATGATGACTAATGCTTACATTATGTCTATGTTGGATATTATGCTATGATTATGTTATTATCTCTTATGCTTATGACTTATGTTTTATATTGGCTAACCCTTGTGTTATGCTCCTATGATGTCATGCTAGCTAACATATTTAGTTCATTTTGTACTAATGCATACTCTTGTCTACATTCTTATCAAATGTAGGATTTGGCGACATTGAGTTCCATTCTTGAGGATAGGTTTCTAGAAGTGCAAGGAGTTGAAGATTTGGTGAGTCCTCATATCATCAAGGATATATCCACCATTACCTTTGTGTCTTTTCTTTATGTTTTAGACTATTGTATGGGCTGCGTCCCAAAGGTTTTAGCCAATGTTGAGTTTAGATGGTTTGTGACAAAGTGTTATAGACTTCTGCTTGCTTTTATGAAAGACTTTGATTGTAAAGAAATGTGTTAAAATTTCCACATCTTTTCTATTATCTTATGTTATGATATGATAAGGGCTTGTATGAGACCCCTTCGGGGTCAAGTACGCCATGTTACATCTAGGGTGTACCCCTGGGTCGTGACAAACTTGGTAATCAAAGCACAAAGTTTAGAATGGTTCTAGGATTGTCTCAAACCATGCATAGTAGAGTCTTGTTCATAAATGTGAAGCGCGCCACATTTATGAATATGAGGCTATTGAATGTTTAAGTTACTTCACTTCTTCATTCTCTAAGTCGTGCCATAGAGTTTAACTCTATAAGGTCTTTCTCCTTATCCGATGGTCTTCAAGATATAACTACTCGGAGGGCTCATGCTACTAGGACCGAAGGAGAAAATGTTGGTTGTGATGCCAATTATGGCTATGTGACTAGATATGACTTGTTATGCTAGATTTAGATGTCATCCTTAGGATGGATTGGTAGTATTAGTGATTATTCTCCTATGAGATTGTAGAACCCGTATACTTTGAGGGTTGCATATACCACCTAGCTAAGGTGAGGGAGATATGTTTAGGTGTTGACTAACTTCAAAGAGTTAGCTACCTTGTTAATATTGATCTTAGGTATGGTCATTTTGAGTAGGGTGTTTAGATAATACCTAGACACGATTGAAGGGTATAACCCTACTTGGCTATTTTGAGCATTGGGTATGTTGAAGAAGACTTAAGGAAGAGGGTGTTTAGAAGAGACCTTGAGGTGTTCAATTAGTAGACTCCTCATAAGCTTAGTAGTATAGTTCACCATAGTTTAGAATCACCATGTGTGATGAAGGTGAAGGCTTAGTGATGACTTAATCCGACCTTAGTTAAATTGAAATGAATGGTGCTTAGAAAGTCTGTTTAGGCTTGCTCCCAAGGGGGAGATGATGTGCTTAGTAAGCAAGGTGGTTGAGTGTTCCTAATGCCTAGGAGTTGGGTTTACTTGAGTTTCTCACCCTAGAAAGGTGGAATAAGTTGGGAAGTTTAGTCCCCGTTTTGTAGGCCCATATGAACTCTTGAGATGATAAGTTCCTCTTGATTTGTATGATGTATGGAGTCATGTGTGTTTATGTGTTGCCATGATTCCCTTGTATGATGAATGTTCATGGAAGCTTGTGATTTAAAAGAAAATGATTTTACATGATTTCTTTCCTCATGTTGTAGTGCATTGAGTATGAGTTGCCTATTTGACTTCTTGAGATGAATATATGAGCATGCCTTAGTTTGGAGTTGAAAGATTCCTCCTTGAATAAATGCTTTGAGAGTAAGTTGCATATAGGCTCCATGAGTGTATGTTGAGCATGTTTTAGCTAGGAAATGGTAGTTCCTCCTTGAATATGAGTAGATATAGAATTTCATGCATTTTGGATTGTTAGATGTAGTTCCTACTCCCTTGTGTTGCATTGAAAATGTTTAGCTTGGAGTTGAAGTTTTCCCCTTTGTTTAAGTGCATTAGATGAGTTGCATGCATTATGTGCTGCTAGTCTAGAGTCGTTTCCTTTAAGATGTGTTTAGAAATGTCATTCGAGGATGAATGTTCCCAAGGGGGAGATATTGTAAAACCCCAGAAACTAGTAGGCTGAACTAGAGCCTTAGGTGAGGGTTCTAGATCTTTACGTGAGAGTTAGAGTCATAGATATGACCTCCCGTACTTAGAATGAAGGGTTTAGGGTTTAAACGTCAAGGTACGACTCCTCAAGGACTAACAAAAGGTCCTTGAGGAGGACCCTAGAATTTACCCTAAAAATCTGCCCCAAGGCAGTGACCCACGATGGGGACTCACGCCCCGTGGGGGAGGGTCGTGGGTCAAGACGTGCAAACTATGTCCCAGTACCCCATCCACAAAGGACTAGCACAGCCCGTCGGCCCGTGGGTCCATGCACGGCCCGTGGGTCGGGGTCTCGTGGGTTGGGCAGTGTAGTCCCTTAAGTCAGTTAAGTTGGTGGGTTAGGGAACTTTCTAAAATTAATTAGTTATTAAGTAGGGTCATTTTATTAGTAATTAGACCACCTATATAAATCAATTATACCCCTAATTAAATCATTCCAAATCATTATTTTCAATTCACCAAAGAACCCAATTCCCTCCAAGAAATTATCTCTCTAGAAAGTAAAGAACATGAAGAAGAGAAGCAAGCTAAGTCAAATTCCTCCATTTTTCCAAGCTTTGTGAGGGCTTTATAATCAAGGTATGCTAGCTTATTCATCCATGGATTCTTCCATCCATGGATCCCCCTAGATTTCCACCAATTGTGAAGATGAACCTCCAATTCTAGCTAGGGTTTCTTCCTATATTATGGGTAGTGTTGGGTATGAATCCAATTGAGTGGATAGTATTTTTTTATGATTGAGTTAGCATTGAATTATGTTATTATGAAGGTATTATATGTTTTCCATGGCTGACCCTAGTCTAATTGATGAAATTGAAAAATGTGGGCTTATGCCTTGTGAAGTGAAATTGATGATTCATAGGAGATGTTCTAGAATTGATGTTCTGTATAGTAATTGTTCAAGAATAGAATTATGTAAACATGAATTGAACTAGGTCAAGGTATATATGATGGATCATAACTAGTAGTGATTGAGATTGAGCCTTTATGGTGAAATATGGTTAGAATTGCTTAAGGATGAAGCTTGAGACTATAATATCTGGTGATCTAGGTATGTATGATGATTGTAGGAAGTAAATATTTGAGAGTAAGCATTTGAGAGTAAAGCTAATATGATGAACTATGAATGCTAAGGCTTTGAGAGTAAAATCTATATGAGAATAGAAGGCTAATGAATAGAATTGTTATGAAAGATCTTTACCTACCTAATCCACCTTATGAATGATAGAGGGTAGGAAGTGATAGAATCACTTGAGTTATGATGGAATCCATGTCTAATGTAGTAATTCTAGATGTGTTGATTTGATATGAACCTTAACCCTTAAAAGGGCAAAATATGATATTATGCATTTTTCCATGAAATCTATGAATATGTTTATGAACATTTCGACAGTGAAGTGTCTATAATCATGATATGTAGTTTTGTTGTTGAAAGGACATTCTCACATACACACTCATGCATTTATATGATATGATATGAAAGGTTCTCTCACATAGAATGATTCTAGGTTGAAACGCTATTCTCACCTAAAATGAATCTAAGTCCAAGGGCTATGAAATGTGATGAGGTTGTGGTGAGTCCCTAAAGACCTTTATATGAGAGGAATGTGAGGCGAGTTCCCTTATTCCTAATTACTTAGACATGAGGTGATTACCCATGCCATTCTATGAGGAGTTTGAGGTGATTACCCATGCTATAATATGAAAAGTTTGAGGTGGTTACTCTTTATATATACGTATGATTCGTAATGCAAGACAAGGCAAGAGGTGATTATCCATTAGCCTTTAAAGTGATATGGAGGCGAATATCTATATCATATCATGATGGACATGGAGGCAATTTCCTATAATCCTTATTAAGTGATGTGGAGGCGAATACCTACATTCCACCTTAAAATGGATATGGAGGTGAATACCTATATCTCATTAAAATGAACATGAAGGTGAATACCTATGATTCCATGATATGTATGACTAGAGGTGATTCCCCTTGTCTTTATGATTCCATGATATGTATTACTAGAGGTGGTTCCCCTTGTATTTATGCTTCCATGATATATATGACTTGAGGTGATTCCCCTTGTCCCTTATTATGAACTAAACATAAGATCAAAGAGATGATAAATATGCATGAAAGCCTAAAGTGGTACTTAGTAAGGGTAGGATTATGGGGTCTTATCCATACATTGCACAAGTATGACTTGAAGCTAATTATGAAGTGTTTCTTATATGTTGTATGATTAGCTTGGATTGTTTCTATAGTTTCCCTCCTTTCTATGTTGACTAAAGGTGATAGATTCCCTTGTCTATGATTCTTAAGCTAAGGATAAGACCATGAGATGGTGAGTGTGATTATGATGGCGAAAGGGGATACTTGGAATGGATTGGATTATGGGGTCTAATCCATGCAATGCACAAGTATACTTGGAGGTTACTTATGAAATGGTTCTCTTATGGTATGGAGGTCTAAGTATGGGCTATGTATATGAGTTATGCTTTATGATGACTAATGCTTACATTATGTCTAGGTTGGAGATTATGCTGTGATTATGTTATTATCTCTTATGCTTATGATATGTTTTAGGTTGGCTAACCCTTGTGTTATGCTCCTATGATGTCATGCTAGCTAACATATTTAGTACATTGTGTACTAATGCATACTCTTTCCTACATTCTTATCAAATGTAGAATTTGGCGACATTGAGTTCCATTCTTGAGGATAGGTTTCTAGAAGTGTAAGGAGTTGAAGATTTGGTGAGTCCTCATAGCATCGAGGACAAAGCCACCATTACCTTTGTGTCTTTTCTTTATGTTTTAGACTATTGTATGGGCTGCATCCCAAAGGATTTAGTCAAAGTTGAGTTTAGATGGTTTGAGACAAAATGTTATAGACTTCTGCTTGTTTTTATGAAAGACTTCGATTGTAAAGAAATGTTTTAAAATTTCCTCATCTTTTCTATTATCTCATGTTATGATATGCTAAGGGCTTGTATAAGACCCTTTCGGGGTCAAGTGCGCCATGTTACATCTCTAGTGTACCCTTGGGTCGTGACATCCCTCTTTTTTGCTTCCATTCTAGACAAATGATCAACCACCTGATTTTCACCTCTCCTATTTTGACTTCAAAGTCAAATTCTTGAAGTAGCAACACACGTCTGATAAATCTTAGTTTTGCATGTGTATTTTCCATGAGGTATCTTAGTGCTGCATGATCTATGTGGACTATCACCCTAGTACCCAACAAGTATGACCTGAATTTCTCAAAAGCATATAAACAACCAGTAGTTCATGTTCAGTAACAGTGTAGTTGCGTTGCTCTCCATTCAGTGATTTGTGGAATAGTAGATTTGGTGGAAAATCTTGTTGCACTTTTTCCCTAACATAACTCCCAAGGTAGTACCACTCTCATTACACATAACCTCAAATAGTTCTGCCCAATATAGGCCAATGGTAACAGGGTCAGACACCAGCTTCTCTTTCACGCACTCAAAGGATTTCAGGCATGCATCATCAAAGGCAAATTTTACCTCTTTCTCTAACAACTTGCACAAAAGATGTGCAATCTTTTAGAAATCTTTAATGAAACGCCTGTAGAATCCTCCATGGCCCAAAAAACTCTGAATACCTTTCACATAGATAGGTGGGGATTGATGAGTCCACAAATTGGACTCATTTAGGGCTATATTTTGATAGGATTAGTGTCCTCAAATGCATATTTTGTCTCAATATCTAATGAAAACCCTTAAGTTTTAGGTACTTAGAGTTTGAGGCAAGGCATGGACACTACTTGGCAGGAAGGAACAAAGCAGCTGAACAAAACGAAGAAATGAAGGCCTGAGGATCACCAAGCCCAGTTGGCGAGTCACCGATCAGCCTGGAGATCGCCTTTTGTTCCAGTGTGCTGTGCCCTGAAGGGAAAGATCAAGTTGGCGATGAAATGGAGAAGTCGGCGTGTCGCCGAGTAGTTCTGCGAAGCAGTACCATATTTCTAGCTTAACATCATATCACTATTATTATTAGAACTTTTTATAGTTTTTGAGAGAGTCTAAGTTTTAGAGGGTTTTGGAGACTTTGTTCTAAGACCTTGAAGATTCAAAAGATTTCAAATCCAAGAAATTGGACCTGGGTCTCTAAGATTCTTCACTCTTGACGTGTTTTAAGACTTAATTCTTCATACCCAGTAGATGGAAACTGCTATTGGTATTGATTTTGATCTTTTTTACATGTCTAGCTAAAACCCCAATTCTTGCGGTGTGATTTTGTGAATATGGGTTAGATTATCTGTTGGGTCTTGCTTGTTGATGGTTTATTTGTTGTTTAAATGTGATTTCGTTTAGTAGTTGTGTATGAACTTAATGGGATTGTAGTTGCAAATACGATTTCATCTTAGTGTTTTTGGCTTGCTCGAGAGAGAGGTCGTAAAACTAAGACTACTAAACTGATGGCCGTTGGTATTGGGTCGACATAGGTTCAACTCGAGAGAGTGAACCCTAGTCCTTTTACCACACATTCAGCTCGAGAGAGTTAATTGGCTAACAGGGAGGCTGTGCTTAATGCGGTAACTCGGTGTTCGAGAGAAACTGAGTTGATTCGGGGTAAGTTGCTCTAGAGAGAATTTACCCCAACTGCAGTCTAGCTTAGTCACGAATACTCAACAATTTACTATCAAAAGCATGTACCCGATAATTTAGTCTATCCCATATTCCTATCATATCCCTAGAATCCCGTCTCTCTATCTCATTTTCATATATTTTTGTTGTTTTTAGTTGTTAATTACTACAAAACCCCCCATTGATAATTGACGCTAGCGTCACCTCTTTGATTTAGTATGTTTATCTTCGATAAAGTTTATAGCTATGACTAATTAGAACTAAATTCTATTTTTCTATTAATTCTCAAAACCACTCTTGGAACGACCCTAACCCTTGGTTGGGTTATATCACTACACGCGATCGTATGACACTTGAACCGAACTAGTGTCACCTGATTACGTCTTTAAACATCAAAATGGCGCCACTGTCGGGGAGTGGTGTTATTAGAGAATTTGTAGTTAAGTAGGATTTTCGTTCTTGTTAGTCGTAGTTTACTTACTTAATTTTTAGTTTTGTTTTTTGTTGTGTTGCTCTTTTTAGTCGGAATCCAGATTATGTCTGGTGGGAATGGTGAACAACTAGATCTCTCTCTTTTAAGGATGGTGTCTCTCAGGGATAAAATCCTGAGTTTTAGACAAGTCAAGGTAGAGTCCATCCATGAATTGTGGTTGAGATTGAACGCACTCTTCCTGAAATGCCCAGCTCATGGAATCTCAGAAAGCGTGCTGCTGGATTGCTTCTACAAAAGTCTTGGCCCATAGAATAAAAGAATGGCGGACCAAATATTTCCTGGGGGGCTCTCACGACTACCCTTTATAGTAGCCACCCAACTCCTTGATCACATGGCAATGACTAACAAAGAGGCTGAGAAAGACCATACTCTGGCCACACTGTTGACTCAATTAGATTTAGTGACCAAGAAGATACTGGAATTGGAAGCACCGGATAAAAGAAAAGACCGGTATGTTCCACCTCATGAGCGTATGAAACCCAATGCAAGTGAGGACGGACAAATAGATGAGATACTCTCACTCATTCTCAGCAAAGTTGAAGGTCACGATAATATGTTAAATGAGATAAAAGAGAATGTGATACTACTAAATGAGATATCTGTCTCCCAATTCATATCTGTCCAGCGATTGGAGACTCAAATGGGTCATGTGATGTCCCATCTCTTCCGCACAAATCATAACTGAGTGGATAAGTCGTGCCACGACTATAACTAAGGCGCTTCTTGGGAGGGAACCCAAGGTTTTAATTGTTTTCTCTTAAGATTAAAATAACGGTGTTTTGATTTTGCAGGATGAAATGTAAGGAGTGTTGAGAAACAATGAGATTGGTGAACAAAAAGGCCCCGTCGGCGAATCGCCGAAGAGGTTGGCATGCCCTTTTTCCTCCGCCATTTGATTCAAAACAAGTTTGGTTTGGAGCTTGTAAAACTCGGCGAGCTCAGGAGCCAATTGGCGCCATGCTGATTCGGTCGGTGACAACGATCTTTTCCGCCATTTGGACCCCCAATTAAATAGAGGTCTTGTAAAACTCGGCGAGGGAATTGACCAATCGGCGCATCGCTGAGTAAGTCAGCGATCCCGACTAACATCGCCGATTGGCCGGGAAACGGACGGTTTATTATGAGAGCCAGAGGTTTCAATTTGAAATTCCTCATTTTCCCTTACTTTTCACCCTTCTAAATTCGCACCAAGTTAGTACTTTAAGTACTTTCGCATTCTGTAAGTAGTTTAGCAGATCAATTTGTGCCCAAATTCAGATTACATTGCCTCCTAGCATTTCAAAGAACTTTGATCGGCATAAAAGATTGGTTTTCCTAAATCCCAAGGCTACATTGAAAAATTTGTTCTCTTATGTAATTGGGCTTATTGTATTGATGTGTGCTGGGCCTCTCTGATAGGTTTATATTGTTTAAATGCCAAGTTTAATTCATAAATCTTGCCCATTTTATCTTGATTTTTGAAATCCATTTTGTTGCAATGAGTTAATTTTTATGGGGTTGTGCGTGCGTACTGTTTAGCATGGTTGAGTATTATGGGTCTGAGGTTAATTGCACTAGTGTATAGTTTAATTTTGTTTTCGGGGGTTGCGGGGTTGAGATTGAAAAGTAGGGTGAAAACAGGCATGTTGGGTAGTTTGGCGAGCTGGTCGAGTTCACCGAACCACTCGGCGGTTCACCTAATATCTCTAAATCACCTTTAATTTCATGTTGTACGTGTTGTTGGATACTGTAACTTTCGGTGAGAAGCTTGATATCGCCAACGGCGCTTGGTGACTCACCGACTGTCTTTTGTTTCGCCCTTTGTCTGCACCCCTGAACACTTGCTGCACTGGAACTTTCAGCGGGCTAGCCCTGGCTCGCCGAAAGCTAGTGGCGAATCACCGAAAGGGATATCTCATCGCCAACTTGCCATAGTAATTAAACCAATCCTTTCGGTGAGCCCGACTTCGCTCGCCAAAGCGATTCGAAATTTCGCCGACTTGATCGGCGAGTTTGGCTGCAGTTAATTTTCTGTGCTCTTAATTGAATCATTTCTGAATTTTGTCTAATGTTTTGTAGACATGGCCAGACCTAAAGTTACAGGACAAAATGAGCCACCTCAAGGGAAAGCAAAGGGGATTATATTGAACGAGGATGCAGCTGCATCCAGGGAAAGAGCCACAAAACTTTCCACAAGCGGTGGGAAAGGTAAAGGTAAAGGCAAGGTACCTGCATCACTGGAGGCAAGCACTGACAGTGACAATATCTATGATACTTATCTTACCACCTCAGAGAGTGAGAGTGAGTATCAAGACCCTCAACCTGTGGAGTCTGACGATGATGAACTAGTAGTGGCACGCAAAGCAGAACTCGCTCTAAAAGGCTGCATGATCCATCTAGAATCCGGACTCCTCAGGCTACATTTCCTCCTCCAGCTCCAGAGCAGGCAATGGTGCTTGCGCCACCAATATAGGATCCTCCTCCCAAGTCAATGAACAGATTAAAGACTGAAGGGATGAGGACAATTCTTGAGGACAAACGTCTGTCTACAGACGGAGTGATCGACAGGTACCCGGAAATAATGGATGGCCTGAAACACCACAAGTTCCAAATCTTCACCAAACCCCGTGGCCCTTGTATTCCAAACTAGGTAAGAGAGTTCTACAATGCATACAATGCACTAATACCTCAAAAAAATTAGCTAGCAACAACTTTCAAAGAAGTTGACTACGTAGTTGTTAGAGGTCGGAGGGTGAAGTGTGATAGTGAGGCGATCAACGCAGTCTTAGGCATGCCCACAAATATTAGGGATCACTACCAACACTTGATCAGAACAAAGAAGCTGGATGAGATGAAAGAGCGGTTAGCCCTACTGATATCAGAAGATTCTCCGAAGTGGTTGAAGGAAGGAGCTCCGATTGAAAAGAAAGATCTGAACATTGCCGCAAGATTCTGGTTCGGTTTTATCAGCAACACAACTATGCCATCCCAGAACGAGTTCGTTCTTCGCCTTGCTAAGGCAGCCTGCCTGGGTTGCATCATAGAGGAGACTTCGATAAACTTGGGTACGATCATTGCTTCAGAAATACTCATGCGTGCAAGGCAACACCAGACCTCACTTCCATTCCCTGTATTGATCACAGAACTGAGAAAACGAGCTCGGGTACCTCGAGATGCCAACAAGGATGTGGAAGTAATTCCCACATCCTCTACTGATATCCAGAGGATCGAAGCCGAATATCTTAAAGATCAGGCAGAGAAGAAACAGAAGGAAGCTACGACCATTGAATCCAGACCTGCAGAGGCATCTTTGCCTACTCCGGCCCCTGGGCCTTCAGGAACATCTATTTCCATTGCTAGTCTTGCTGACACTCCATGTTCTTCTGTTTCTGCGCTACCGCCCAGACCTACTGCTGCTGTTGTTTCCCGTGCTCCGATCACTCAGGCATCTTTGATTCGGATGGGACAGCTTGCCCAGTCTGCTGATTGTCGGGCTGCTAAGTTAGAGACCTCCATTTCAAGAATGATTCAGACAACTTTGAATGATGTGGTAACACCGCTGAGAGCTACCATTGATGCTCTTGAGGCTAGAATATCAGTGTGTGAGCATGACCAAGGGGCCCTAGATGAGGTGAGAGCATTAAAAGTCGCTGTTGCTGCTATGAGGACCGATGTGGATAAGTTGAAGGCCATCGATATGTCCATGGTCTTTGGAATAGTAGAGATTCCAAATGTGCCTTAAATGTCTCCGACCACCACCGGACATGAGGATAGAACGGAGCAGGTAGCAGAGACCGATGAAGAGATGATTGAGGAGACTAAGGGAGACCTTGGAGACATTGTTGTGACTGAGAAGATTATTATAGATGCCGCTGTGCAGGATTCCATGGCAGACACACATTTTGCTATCCCTAGCAGAGCTGGTACTCCTGAGGGCACTGATGCCCAGGGTGAGGCATCGGGCACTGATGCCCAGACAGATGGAGCGACTGCTTAGAAAGGGATTCCCTCTTTACCTCCCTCTCTGTCTTTCTTTCTTTATTTTAAATTTTGGATATTATGTTAGTTGCATTTGAGGACAAATGTTTTTAATTTTGGTGGGGTGTTTCCCACCTTTGTGTGCTATATTCTTGTTGGGTTGTGAATCATAATGTTGTGTTTTACAGTGCTTCTTGTGGATGTTTGAGCTTGTGGCTCATTTTATTTTAATTGTAAATGATTTTGACCCTTTCGAAAAATTTTAAATTTTCGCCACCTCTTGTATGTGCTTGATAGTGGCTGTTCTTTAGAAAATTTAAGTCTCAGTTTTGATCAATATCGATGACTTGAATAGTGCTCATAATTGAACAAACATGAATGTACGGCTACAATGAGACCAAATGAAGTTGCATAGACAATATGTGAACTCTTTGCATCTCGTTGTGATTAGCCATGTATCAAATTGGTTCTCTTGCGATGAACGGTGCACACCAGCAAAAGTGTGGAGTCTTGTTTGACTTTAGTGTCGATGCCTTGTGTGATGAGCTTACTGTGAACCTTGCATGATAACACCTAGAATTTGCCCCATTGGTTCGGTCGACTAAGAAAGGCTATCTCTTGATATAATCTTATGCAACTTCGAAGAGTGTGAGCAAATTTGACCTATACCTCTTTTGTGCCCTGCCTTGTGAGTGTGTGAACCTCTCTTCAACACCCCTTGAACCTTACCTTTCTTTGGAAGAAACTTGATGACAACATGACCTTTCTTGATCCATTACCCTTAATCCTCGTGAATTGTGGTTGATTGAATAGCCAACTTAGGCAAAAAGCCTAAGTTGGGGGTGTGGTGAAAAGAAAAGGGAAGGTCAAGAAGTGTAAAGAAAGTCTCCTTTAACTCATGGTGTTAAGAAAAATGGAACCCCTCCACACAAAAAAAAAAAAGAAGAGAGAGAAAGAAAAATAATGAAAAAGAAAAGTTGTGGAATAAAGTTGAAAAATACAAAAGAAATGGTGTTCCCGAACAATCCATGGAGAGTGAATAATGGGTTGACTTATGAGCACTAAAGAAAATGATGAAGGAAGAGAAAATGAAGTGTTGTGAGCACGACATTTCATGAGGATTAAAGTCATAGAGCCTAAATGGCTATACCTGTGCACTCAGCCCCATTACAAGCCTTATAAAGACCTTTTTGATCTTGAGTGAGCTGAAACAAATGTCGATTGGAAAATACGGGCAAACCTATGGGTGAAAGCATGCATATTGTTCTTCTTTTTGAGTGTGAGCGTTGCATTTAATTCTGAAGCTTTATATGATTAAACCATTGTGTGTGAGTATGGAATCCTCCTTTGTGTGAGGCTGTTCAAATACTTTTGTTGAGCTTGAACTTGCATTTGAAGCAAATATTGCGAGCGTGAGAATTTTTGGTAATGGTATGTCACAACTTGAATCTTTGGGTACACAGTTGATCCTAGCATGAGTAAATTGAGTCTTGTTGTGTACATTTATGATCGAGTCTGGTGTAGCACTATTTGAGACATCCTTTTTGAACTGCTGAACTTGAGTTTTACTTGAGGACAAGCAAAAGTTTAAGTTGGGGGTGTTGATGAGTCCACAAATTGGACTCATTTAGGGCTATATTTTGATAGAATTAGTTTCCTCAAATGCATATTTTGTCTCAATATTTGATGAAAACCCTTAAGTTTCAGGTATTTAGAGTTTGAGGCAAGGCATGAACACTACTTGGCAAGAAGGAACAAAGTGGCTGAACAGAATGAAGAAATGAAGGCCTGAGGATCGTTGAGCCCAGTTGGCGAGTCACCGATCAGCCTGGAGA
>JAJOOE010002284.1:0-18443 GCA_036250405.1 Solanum raphanifolium
ACCCGGAGTGATTGTTCAATTAATTAAGGCAAGTGGATTTCTAAACCCTTGTTAAGTGTATGGAATTCGTGTATTTCCTTGTAATATGTGTTTGGGGGTAATGAGACTTGGTGACGGATTAACTTGTCCACATTGATTAATTCTAATGATGAAAAAAGGGTAATAAAAGGCAATGTGATTAATTGTTTGTGTGTGATGTGTTGAGAATTGTTTGTGACGGGCATTGGTACGTGTACCAGTGTTATAAAGGGAAAATTTATTACTATAGAATGCAGATTGTAATTCGAGAATGCCAAAGCATATGGACATTAGTTGATATATTATTGACTTGATTTATTATGTGTAATTGTGTTCTTTATTGAACCTGTATATTGGTGATAGCTGAGGTGATTACATATCATATTGATATTTGATTGAGATGCATCATCCCTTTTATTGAAATCATATTGTGCACATGCATTGAAATGAGATTGAGTATAAGTTGGGCACGTGGAGATCATCCGTGCTGGGATGGTGAGATGTTAAGATTATAATTTGGTCAAGTGGAGGTCGTCCGTGCGAAATTTATTTGATTATGACAGTGCGTTGAAATCGTTCGCACAGACATGTGGAGATCGTCCGTGTCGGTATATGGACCTCGCGAGTCCCCCATGGGTCATGAACTCTCGATGTATTTCCGAGGAGTATCATGTATATACAGTTGAGAGAGTACTTGGTATTCTGAGGCATATCATTTCATGGTGTCATGTTGCATTGCATCCCATGACATCTTTCATTCTTGATGATTATGTGTTTTATTGGTGGTTGGAATGTATTTGATGTTTGATTACCTCTATTTGATGAACTTGATCTTGTATGTTGTTCATATTTGTGAGTGCCTTTTTGTGAAAGTTGTGATTGATGAATATTGAGTTTGTTGTTGAGGATATGGTATTTGTTAAACTGATTGTTATTGAGCTGGGTGTTATGTAAATTGTGAACTGTTAGGTTGGGCTGGTTTTATGCAGGTTGTAGTTGTGGAGGTTCGGTTGGGATGTAAGGAGTTCCCGTATTCTATTCCCTTAGCTTGTGTTTAGAGGTGAACTTGGTGAGTACTGTGTGGTTTGGTACTCACCCCTTGCTTCTACAATTTTTTTGTAGGTTACTAGCCTGGATTTGTGATACTTTCCACTCTCTTATTTTCCGAGGCTTCTTGGAGATTTGTGAGGTAGCTGTTTGTCATCTCAGCGGACCTTCTTACTCATATTTATGATATTGTTCTATTTTAGAGACAACATCATTTGAGACTTACGTTTTCTTTCAAATCTATTGTAATACTTTAGAGGCTTGTACACATGACAACCAGATTTTGGGGGTATTTTTGAGTTAATTATGAAATTTCCGCATTTTATTGTAATGGGTGAGTGTTAGGCTGACTTGTCTTGGTGGGATAAGACGAGTGCCATTACGTCCATTTTTGGGTCGTGACAAAATGGTATCAGAGCCCCTGGTTCATAGGTCTCACGTGTATACAAGCCGAGTCTAAGTAAAGTCTTGAGGATCGGTACGGAGACGTCTGTATTTATCTTCGAGAGACTATAATGACTTTTAAGAAAAATCTTCACTTCTTGGATCTCTATCGTGCGTACTTGGTCCAATTTTGATTCTTATGGCTTCACTCCATTCACTCTTACTTATAGCGATGACTCGTGCGTAGTTCCTCATGTGGGTAGTTGGGGTGTTGTGTCTGGCTTGGAGTCTAGATCTGGTTTGGAAGTGATAAAGTTATTGAAAGCAGGCTTGGTCAGACTAAGAATGTTCAGCAATTTGAAGTGGTTGGGTAAGGTTAGTTACCCCAGTAAAGAGAATAGTACTTGTGTGGTCTATACGATATTTAGAGTGGTTTAACAATTGGAAGTGAAATGATTAAAATGATGGCTAGATAATGGACATGTATCATTGGAAACTACAATTAGTGAAGTTGTCATAACAGGTATGAGTTACTTAGTGAATGATGAGAATGATGTTGCACCAATTGAGGTTAGAATCTCTTTTGTGGACTCATAGATTGAGTGTATACCAAAGAAGGTCATGATACGACTATTACAATGGTGCCAATTCTTACTTTTAGAGTTATGGAATGTGTTACTCTTGTTATGGACCTGATCTACGAAGGAATGCATATCGCTTTTGATGAGAGACTGAACGAATTTGGTAGTGTATAATAGTTACTTAATGGGCAGAAATGTGTAGGCTATTTGGGTACAATCTTCTCGGTAGGTATGATGTGTTCTAATGGTGGATGCAACGAACTTTCACGATATGGTACTAGTGGTATATAAAAATGGATACGTCGATTGTTAAGTGCAAATACTAACTACTTAAGGAATTATCTATTGTATCACATGCTCATATAATAAGATTTAGTGTTGGATTCATATTTGAGAAACCAACTAGCTTGTTAGTACGAATGAATGAGTTAAGCATTATTTATAGGAAGCTTTTAGTTGTAACATCCGGCAATTTGAAATAACTATGAAGAGGCTTAGAATTGGAAATAGTCATTTTTGGAAAGTATTTAAAAATCTGGAAAATTTGGTTAAAGTATGGGAAAAAGTGAGTTTTTGGTCAACTTTGAACAGTCATAACTCCTAGCTCAGGATGATTTAGGTGTAGTTCCAGTTTTTTTTGGAAAGCTCATGGAATGATCTTTCCAACGCCGCCGAGTTTGATCGATTCCGAGTTCGTGTGAGTGAGTTATGCCCTTTGGAAGTTGGGCAGTTGGCAGGAAAGTCCGTCCGAAAATTTTAAGCGTATTTTGGTCTTTTCCCTAACCAATTATTTTGGTTATATTAATGTGTTAGACTGATTTTTAGATCAGTTTTTTCCTTTTTTTAAAGACTGAGAGTGAGGGTTTGTGAGTGAAGAGAAGAAGAAGAGGAGAAAGAGAAGATCAAGCAAGGATTCGTCAAAGATCGTCGTGGATATCGTCGGGGGTGATCCCTACTAGGTATGTGAGTTCATAGTGTTGGGTTGGTTCTTTCCCCTACATGCCAAACTCGTTTATTTCCGAGAAAAGATTTAGTTGTGTTGTTGAAGTTGTTGGTTGTGTTGTTGATGTTGTTGGTTGTGTTATTGAAGTTCCTTGTTGATTTGGGACATGTTTTAGGTTGGGATTTTGAGTTGAAATCTATTGTAAGTTGAGGGGTTTATGATTCTAAGTGTTTGGGCTGGAACCTTTAAAGTTAAGAGGGTTTAGAGCTGGAAAAAAAACGAAGGAGAAAGTCGGGCAGCTTGCAAGGAACGCGTCTGCGTCGCGGACTTGTTCCCTCTGTGAACAAAAATCTGCTCCGCGTCGCGGATAGGACGCGGACTCCACTGTATCGAAAATTTAATTTCGTAATTTTTCTTAAGTTTAGCTGTCCTAAATCATTCCTAAACATCATAAGGTCTTTCCAAACACAAATCATAATCCTTGAATCCATAATTCAATTCAAGAAAGTTAGGATCAAAGTCAAGTGAAGTTAAGAGTCAAGTCTAGAAGTTAAGAAGCAAGTCTTTAAAGTTTTTCAAGAGTCTTTATTAAACGTTTTAACTTCGTTTTAAGGCTCAAGTTCAAGTTAAGCCAATAGTATAGAGTTGAGTTCATTTTCTCAAAAGTTATTAGGGAACTATGTATTCCTAAAGAAGTTTCTAAATGTTTTTACATTTGAGTAAGAAAGGAACTATGATTCCAAAAGGGCCTTTGGGCTAGTTTTCAAGAAAAAGGAACATCGATTCCAAGTGAGCCTGCTAGATTTTGAGCAATTATCTCAAACTAAAGAAAGATATGTTTAAAACACGTATGAGCTAAAGTATTTTGGGAGTAGTATTGAGCACCGAATTGAGGACGCGAGTTCATGTTTACTCAACTCTCCATAAGAACCATGTAGCCAAACATGGGAATTAACGGGTCATTCTTTTTAGATGATCACGTAAGATTAAGCAAGTGGATCCACTAAGTTAAGTAAGGTCCTATACCACGGCAAGGTATAGGATGGTCCTTGGGCAACGTGAGGTAAAACGTTGTATCATCACTAGGGCTCATAGTGGTGGTTGACGGTTAAAGAATCTCCCACTAAAGCTATATTACTTTTATATAAGTAAAGTTGAGTTTGTTATTGCTTTATCTTTAACGAACTAAGTTGTTTACACTGTTTTACAAGCTTTATATATTGCATGTGTCTTATTGCTTTATATTGAGTTCGGTTATTCATGAGTCGAGCAAAGCCAAGGTAAGAGTTCCTTTGTATTCCTTTCAAGATTGAGTTGTTGTTTAGCTTTCCAGCTCGCATACTCGTACATTCAATGTACTGATGCCAGCTGGCCTGCATCTTATGACGATGCAGACACAGGTACCCAGGATCAGCATCCAGTACGCCGTTGATCCAGCTGAGCACTCCAGAGTCAGTAGTGAGCCTCTTTGCTTTCCGGAGGACTCAGTTATTTTGTGTTCTTAATTTTGTTTTGTTAGGATGTTGCAGGGTCTGTCCCAACATCCATCTTAGTATTTTAGAGGCTTCATAGACAGTCAGTCAGTTAGTATTGAGTCTCTCATCTATGTATGTATGTAAATATTCTATTTTGAGACACGAGTTGCCTTTTGGCATGTTATGCATCAGCTAAGTTGTTCTATAACCTTGCATTGCATTGAGTTATTTTGTTGAGTTAGGTTTTCGCTGAGTTAAAAGCCAGACCAAGGGTTCGCTTGGGGCCAGCAATGGTCTCCGGGTGCCGGTCCCGCCCAGGGGGTAGGCTCGGGGCATGACATTAGTGGTGGTTCTTTGGTATGATATTGATGTGTTTAGGTTGTGAAATGTATTTTGAGGATTTTAAATGAGTGTTCCATGGAAGTGGGTCGACATTAGGATGACAAGCTTATAGGTAAAGGAAGTCTCAACGAGTATATTTGTGTGAACGTAATTGAGAATTTTAGTAAGAAAGTACGTATAAAATTGCGTTAGTCTTTTGAATTTAATTGGTATAGTTGGTTTTGAGATGTCATGTCGATGACAAAGTTGACTTTGTGGTGCTGGCAAGGGCTAACTGAGCATAATGGTAATAAGAGTTCGTGATGGATTGTGATTAGAATGAACTATATGATAAAGATTGTTGGTTAAATGGATTTTTGTATGGTAATGACAACTTGCGAGTATCTAATGTTATGGTTTGCTATTATTTGGTGAGTAGCGTGGTTGCAAGGAAAGTTGTAGGAGGTGTTTAAACACCGCTCGAATAGAATTTAAAGGAGCTAGAGTCATAATAAAAATAATAATAAATTAGTGGGATATAGTGTAGCCTTTGGAAAGAGGTGAGAGTAAGAATATTTTCTCTGATTGCAAGGACTAAGGAGGTATCTTCAGAGGGGTTGAAAATTGAGTTCAGAGATACGTGATTTCACCCGTTTTGCTCTGATTATGGTAATATATAGTGTCACAAGATAATCAAATTGATTAAAAACTATTAGATAAAACTTGAGAAAAGAGTGTACGGACGTTCATCTCGAGTATGATGATTAGTTCTTTTGTGGTTTTGAGTTTGATAATGAGTATGGTAGGATTTTTAGCGAAAGATATGATAAGCTAAGATACGTGAATTCATAAAATCTTCAATGTATGAACTAATGTTGATAGTTAAAGGAATTGAGTTACACAGTTGGATTCAAAATTCAAGTTTTCATGGTGAGGTTAGGTTCATGTTAGTGTATTTGTCAAGGTATGGATTGGTAAGGTAAGAAATGATCGATCGCATTGAATACTGAGCATTTGGAAGGACTGGTATATGCTTTGAGTCATAAAGTGTGTTATTTTGATTTTCAAAGGACCCAAGGAAGGGTTTCATTCAAAGTTTTTATTTAGAGGATAAGGTAAAAGTGTCAAGGGTTGTTGGCCAAAGAATAAGATTGGTGAGCGAGTCAACAAAATGAACAAGAGTCTGGTATTAAAGGGTTTAAGATATTTAGAATTTTGTGTCATGGGAAGAATTTAAGAAAAGTGAAGGAATAAGACCTCCCGTATAAGCCCTTGATTTGTAGTTGAAGTATTTATTGATTTTTACCTATGAGTTTAGATATGACTGTGAGATGTGAACTAGTTCGGTATAGACTTACTAAGAGTTTATCAATGACTTTAATAAAGATTGAGTTGTGGTTTGGGTGACAAACCATGTTGTGTGAAAGATTCTATGTGGTTATGTCGAGCTAGATTGTTCAAATTTTGATAGGTAACTTATTGATGTTCAACGGTGTGGACCTACCGTCCTACATGATTAATGAGGATTTCGAGGGGATTGAAACTACTTTGTCGTGGGACGATATAGATTGTTTTATGTGTTACATAGGTATTTGATGGTGAGTAGAGGTTATGAGCTTATAGTATATAGAATTATTGGAGTGACCAAAAATATTTCTTTAAGTGTTGGTATGAGGTATATGATGGTTTTGAATGTTAGTGGAAATTTAGGATATGAAAGATTACTGGAGTTGACATTGTACGTGATTCAATAACTTTATATTGATGGGAAAGTACTTTTAGATTTGAAATTAGTGCTATCAGCCTTGGGTGGGACCCGTATCTATCATAAATTACTTATTTGAAAAGAGAGAGCACCATAGTTTGAAAATTTTGGAGGCTACAATGTGTTTGCTAAGAAGACTTTCATACCAATGACAGTTTGAGAGTAATGTAAGTGGTTGATGTGGTTAGGTTGTTTGTTATTATTGGGGATGTAGGCTTCAGTGGAGTCAGGTGAAGAGTATGTGAGGCCTGATAAATCAAATATGGGTACGATCTTAATGGGAGCCAGACTAGTGATTGTGGGTAGCTAGAAAATCAAAGAGATGAAGTCAACTGAATGGAAATAATGATATGGACACTATGAAAATAGTATTTTGTGTTATTTAACCTTGGTTCTGTACATTCTTATGTGACCATCTATTTAATTTCGGACATGATCTAGAGTATGATTCATTGCATATGTCTACGTGTGTTTCTACATCTATGGGTGAATCCCTAGTGGTGGATCAGATGTACCGATCCTCTATTGTCCTCTTGATAGGGTAGGATCATTGGGCACACTTGGTCATTTCAGTTGTGATAGATTTGGTGTTGTTTTGGATAGTGGAAGTATACCAGTAGTTCTATGCACACACTGTCGCTTATGAGAACTTATATAAGAGCTATGAAAGTTACAATTGTCTAAGAGTACCGTTAAAGGTTCTGCATGTTGAAGGGTATCGCTTGCTGGGTGAGTACTTGATCTTATTCTTCTTTGGGTTAGATAAGTTAGATCAGATTTTTACAACTTAAGCTCGTGAAAAGATTCTATTGTGAAAAGGAAATCTTGATAAGATATGTGATGGTTTGTACATTATGAGTGTGTGGTGGTTGGTTAAAGTTCACTTCTGGTTGTAGCCGATATCGATTCAGAATGTTATCTTTGTTATGTGAGAAAAGATTTGTATTGGTGGTTGTGTCATGGTTTAATTAGAGGGTCTTGATTCATAATGGAATCATGTGTTAGTCTGTGGTTTGGTAAGAACTCCTGACTGGTAGGTCATAACTTAGACTTTTGGAAACATCGGTTATTATTCCTTCTTCCTCTTTATGTTCGAGGACGAACATGTTTTTAGTGGTGGATAATGTAATGACCCGGAAGGTCATTTTTGAAAATTTTCACAAAATTACCATTTTACTCCTCTCGATAGTTCTCTCGAGTTATTTTTTGACTTGTTCGTGAAGTTGGTTTGAGAATTTTATACTATTCGATAATTTCGATTATTTAGTTGATGGTATTTATTAAATAATTAAGTTTTATTAGTGGATGATTAATGGGCCAAGTCCAGAATATAAGTAATATCCTATACCACTTGGCCCATATAAAAATTAAATAAATCAGAGTTAAAGGTAATTAATATTATATTTTTAGTCGAGCACGAAAGGGCAAAAATCAGTTCCGGCTAAAATCTGTAACCGAAGGAGACGAAGAGAACATTAAGCGACTTTCTGTTCAGGTAATGTAATCATCATCATTGCCTGAATTTTTGTATTTGTATATATGGGTAAGAACATATCATTGTTATTGTGAATTAAAGTGGGGTCGTAAGTATAATTGAATTGCAAATGGGAATGGATATACCTATTCTAATGTATTTTAATGTATTTTTTTTACTTGGAGAAACAAATACCTTCATGCCATATGGATGTAATCATTAGATAATGATTGGTTGATCCTATACTTACTAATGATTTAATAATTACATGTATTTTGACATTGAATTCACAATCTGCAAATTGAGTTTCTTAGACTTAAGTTACTGATATAGTAACTTGACGTTGGGTTCTATTTTAATTATTTATTTATCATTATTATTATTAAATATTGAGTGTATTATATTATATGAAAACTATTAGGGTTGTAGTGTTTAGAGAAATTATGATTTAATCATAGACTTGAAATTCAGGAAATATGAGATTTGACCTATTGGTTGGAATCAAGATTTAGAAACTTTATTATAAACTTGGGTGAATTTTTGGGTCAAGGCTAAACACATACTAATATGAGTGTTGTTAGTATTCAGAATCTTATCGTGGTTACTTAGTTGAATAGATTGCTTTGAGTTGGAAGTTCAACGAGATGGGAAGACTTGACACCCGGAGTGATTGTTCAATTAATTAAGGCAAGTGGATTTCTAAACCTTTGCTAAGTGTATGGAATTCGTGTATTTCCTTGTAATATGTGTTTGGGGGTAATGAGACTTGGTGACGGATTAACTTGTCCACATTGATTAATTCTAATGATAAAAAAAGGGTAATAAAAGGCAATATGATTAATTGTTTGTGTGTGATGTGTTGAGAATTGTTTGTGACGGGCATTGGTACGAGTACCAGTGTTATAAAGGGAAAATTTATTACTATAGAATGTGGATTGTAATTCGAGAATGCCAAAGAATATGGACATTAGTTGATATATTATTGACTTGATTTATTATGTGTGATTGTGTTCTTTATTGAACTCGTATACTGGTAATAGCTGAGGTGATTACATATCATATTGATATTTGATTGAGATGCATCATCCCTTTTATTGAAATCATATTGTGCACATGCATTGAAATGAGATTGAGTATAAGTTGGGCACGTGGAGATCACCCGTGTTGGGGATGGTGAGATGTTAAGATTATAATTTGGGCACGTGGAGATCGTCCGTGCGAAATTTATTTGATTATGATAGTGCGTTGAGATCGTCCGCACAGACACGTGGAGATTGTCCGTGTCGGTATATGGACCTTGCGAGTCCCCCATAGGTCATGAACTCTCGATGTATTTCCGAGGAGTATCATGTATATACGGCTGAGAGAGTACTTGGTATTCTGAGGCATATCATTTCAAGGTGTCATATTGCATTGCATCCCATGACATCCTTCATTCTTGATGATTATGTGTTTTATTGGTGGTTGGAAAGTATTTGATGTTTGATTACCTCTATTTGATGAACTTGATCTTGTATGTTGTTGATATTTGTGAGTGCTTTTTTGTGAAAGTTGTGATTGATGAATATTGAGTTTGTTGTTGAGGATATGTAATTTGTTAAAGTGATTGTTGTTGAGCTGGGTGCTATGTAAACTGTGAACTGTTAGGTTGGGTTTGTTTTATGCAGGTTGTAGTTGTGGAGGTTCGGTTGGGATGTAAGGAGTACCCGTATTCTATTCCCTTAGCTTGTGTTTAGAGGTGTACTTGCTGAGTACCGTGTGGTTTGGTACTCACCCCTTGCTTCTACAATTTTTTTGTAGGTTACGAGCTTGGATTTGTGATACTTTCCATTCTCTTATTTTCCGAGGCTCCATTTTTGGGTCGTGACACATTTTTGAAGAGTTATAACTTTTCTGATGAGTTGTGACTTTTCTATAGGGTTGCAACTTTTCCGAAGAGTTGTGACTTTTCCGATGGGTTGCAACTCCGAATAGTTGTGACTTTTTCGAAGGGTTGTGACTTTTCTGAAGAGTTATGACTTTTCCTATGAGTTTTGACCTTTCTTAGGGGCTGTGACTTTTCTAAAGGATTGTGCTTCTTTTTTATAAGGCACCACAAGCAGTTTTTCGTACACTACCCTTTGTTGCTGTAAATCGAGGGGATTCATCAAATTTTTAAACTACGTTTTTAAAAATATAATAATAATATTATAATTATTATTATTATTATTCTTAAAACACTCAATTTCGTGTATCTTCTATATTTCTATGATAAGAAACAATATGCACATTCTAATACTACACATTTTTAACTATAAATGGAGGAGGGTTTTCATATTTTTAAACTACGGTTTTTTATGTTTTCTATTCTTCTCTTCTTAAAACCTAAAGTTTGATTTACAAACGTTGACAATCTCAAAGTTCAGTAAAATTAAAACATTCCATGATATAAATGCTAAATTAATCTAATACTCCAGCTAAAACATCCAATTTAGTATATCTTCTATATTTTATATCAATATTTTTTTATATTATATTATATTAAAAGTAAATACACCTACAAAACAATAATAACAAAGTTAAGAACTATGGGGAAGGGAGTAGAAAGTTTATTTAAGAGTTGTAACTACGTGATTTTAAGAGTGATTAATTTTTTATTTAGCAATATTCATATTATTTTTAAAAATAGTGTGGTACATGATTTGATTTTCACGTGCAACGCACGTGCGTCAAAACTAGTATATATATAGTGAAATTAGCAATGCCAGTTTTATCGTTCACATTTTAATCATTAAATAAAATTCATTAAAGTAGAACTATGCATTTGACACCAAACAAGAAATATATGAAGCTAATTAAGATAATTAATGTAATCTCTCATGGTATGAATATGTCAATAAATTAGTACTTGAATAATTAATAAATGTATGATTTGCCTTTAACAAAATTAACAAAAACATGAAGAAGTATATATATTTCTCAAAAACTTACTAATAAAGCACAATGAATATCATTTGTCTTAACCTGAATTATTGTAGGAACAGTATTTGATAATGCCTCGTATTCGCTGCAAGAGAATCCACTCTTTGACACATATATTAGACAGTAACACAAGAGACAATTCACTCTAGTTTTGTAACCAAGCGAAAAGGGATTCATGGACAGAAGTTGCAGGTAAACCCTTGGTTTGCCCTCAACATTGAAGGGTAAAATAGTCCATCAACTAATTATTATGGACATTTTGATAATTTGACTTTAGATTAGGAGCTTCTCATTTATCTTTATAATCTAATTATGTTTTGATCATTTGTGTATTGAACGTATATCACATCTTAATCGGCATAAATTTTTCATATATGTATTTCAAGTATAGTGGAACGTAAGTAACCATGGAATATTGGTCTCCTTAATTACTCTATAGGGTTAAGAGGAAAAGAAAATCTAAATAGATTGTTAATGCATCTAAATAAATTTATCTATTCACAAATATAATAGGTAGACAATCAACATGTAGACATAAACAAATTGAGAAGGCACAAAAAGTTGAAGCCAAACTACAAAGAAGACAAAAGAATTAAACAAATCCTCGCAAAAATAACTTATCAAAAGTAAAAGGAGAACTTTTAGTTGAAAAAATTATAATATTATTTGTTAACAACATACTAAAAATTCCATCGATATAAATATTGTACACTCTCGTAAGAATAATACAGTCTGATAGTTATTTCTTCACAACTACTCCATCCAACCTCCAACGGCTATAGATATTCTTCTTCTCCCGTTTTTATTATCTTTCCAACAAAAAAAAAATCTAATATGAGGTAAGCTTTAACCCTTGATTGCCTTTATATAGATCTTTCTTGATTGGCATTTCTCAGGAAAAAAAATAAAAAAATTGCGCAATATTAACCTTGAATACATTTGTGGGCATTTGAATGAATACATTTCACACTTTATTGCCTCTATTAAACCTTTTCTTTTTGGTTATTTTCTAAAAAATATTTATTTAATGGATTAGTATTTATTGAAACGCAAACTGACATTTTAGTACACAAAGTATTGTAGTCATTATCAACAGAAAATACAAATACATAGAAGTTGCATAAAGAATATTATGACCAAACAAATGGTAGAGGGTTTTAGAAACTATGAAGTCCATAATATCCGAACTTATGAAAGAATGTTAAAATATACACATTAACTCATCAAAATCAAATATCAGAATATAAATGAAATATGAGTCGGTCATTAATAAACAAAGATACACTAGTTTATCAATATACAATGTTATAAGAGAAAAATTTGAGGGGGGGGATAAACCTAGGATAATGCAGAATGAAGTACTGCTCCAAGTGGAAAAACAATCAATTTTTAGGAGTGAATATTTTTGACATAAGGAATAAAAATCTTATAATGATCTTATACAGTAATTGGATAATTACACAGAATTTAATTCAGAATGTGAAAAGACTATAAAAATATATCACTGTTGTGGAAGATAATCAGTTGAAAATCAGATTAATTTTTTTATGAAAAAAAATCATAACTAAAGAATTAAATTGCACGAGATGGATTTTAATTAATTCTGCATTTATGTAGATATAATAGGACTTTAATTAATTTTTACTATTTATTAAATAGTTAATTAGATTTTAATTTAGTATAGGGGCAAAATGGTATATATATATATATATACTAGTTTTTCAATACATGATTACCAATTTAGAAAATATATGTTATAGTAAATAGTATTGCTTACTTAAGCGAAGATTTGAATAATTACCTTTGAACAAATTAATATTGCAGATATTTTTGTGAATGCTCAATGTGGATCATCATATCTCTTATTCATGCGAACCTATGAAGATGGTCAACGAAAAATTTTATTAGTTAAATGCAATAATTTATATTTTTATTTCAATTTGATTAGGTTGAATCATGTAATTAGTCTTATCTCACTAATATTACCTTATAGATGATATTTATTGTATATTTTTCTTGTAATCTAACCAGTTGTTATTGCATAATCAAGACCTTTGTCATCAGTTTTGATATTCCTCTTAAAATTGCAACATAAAATTGATCATGTGTCAAAATATGTTAGTGGTAGATATCATTCAATATTAATTGTGTTTGTATGACCTTGTCCTTTATTTATCTTCTGTGTTTTGACAAGTAAGTCAGCCATAGTATTTATTAACTTCACTTTTTATTTTTATTTCCTATACTTCATATGATGTTAGCAAATTGTATTCTTTATTTTTCATAAAGTAGATAATTAACATAAAAATAAAGTGAAAAATGGAACGGAGTAATAATATAAAGATAGGTATAACTTATAAACATCCAGATGGTATCTCAATTATAAGCCATTTGGTTACTGTATAAGGTACATTTTATTCATGTATATAAAAAGCTACATTAGTTTTACTATATTTGGTAGAAATTTTGTATTAGGTAGAAAAGTTAACATAACTTATAACATATTTAATTGATAGGATTCTAAATGTTGTTTAAAAGTTATTCATGTATTAATTATATACGGTGTTTGGTTGCGTTTTTTGTAGTCTTACATAATTAATACCAACATAATGTCACCCCCCGAGCCTACACCCTGGACGTGGCTGGCACTAGGAGACCATTGCTGGCCCCAAGCGAACCCTCAGCGGAAGACTTAACTCAACAGAATAAACTCAATGTAATAGTTTAAATGATAACATCTTAGCCAAAATGGCAACTTATGTCTCAAAACAAAGTATCTCCAAATACATAGATGAGCAACTCAATACTAATTGTCTGACTGTCTATGAAGCCTCTATAATACTGAGATGGATGTTGGGACAGACCCCACAACATCCTAATAAAGCAAAACTAGGAAAGCGAAATAACAGAGTCCTCCGGAATGCAAGGAGGCTCACCACTGACTCTGGAGTGCTCAACTGGATCAACGGCGTACTGGATGCTGATCCTGGTTACATGTGTCTGCATCATAATAAGATGCAGGCCAACTGGCATCAGTACATTGAATGTACAAGTATGAGAGTTAGAAAGCTAAACAACAACTTAAGCTTGAAAGGAGTACAAAGGATCACTTACCTTGGATCTGTTTAACTCATGAACAACTGAACTCAATAAAAAGCAATAAGACACATGCAATAAATATAAAGCTTGTAAAACAGTGTAAACAACTTAGTTCATTAAAGATAAATCAATAACAAACTCAGCTTTACTTAAATATAAAAGTAATATAACTTTTGTGGGAGATTCTCTAACCGACAACCACCACTATGAGCCTAAGTGGTGATACAGCGTCTTGCACACGCTGCCAGAACTGTCCTATACTTTGCCGTCATATAGAACGCTTAACTTAGTGGATCCACTAGTCTATGCTAAAAGCATCTTAAGGAGTCATCTTAAAAGTATGATCATTTACTACCCATGATGGCTACATGGTTTATGGAGACTTGAGTTAATATGAACTCACATCCTCATATCGGTGCTCAATACTACTGCCAAAATATACTTAGCTCATATGTTTGTAAAAAACAAAACTCTTTCTTTGAATTGAGATAATTACTCAAAACTTAGCTTAAAAGTTCTCTTGGAATCGATGTTCCCTTTCTTGCTTAAATGTGAAAACATTTATAAACTCTTTGGGAATACTTAGTCCCCTTATAGCTTTTTGAGAAATGAACTCAACTCTTTCCTATTTGCTTAACTTGAAACTTGAGCCTAAAAAACGAAGTTTAAACGTTTAATAAAGACTCTTGAAAACTTTAAGAAACTTTGCTTTGACTTGCTTCTTAACTTCTAGACTTGACTCTTAACTTCTTTGAATTTGATCTTAACTTTCCTTGAATTGGATTATGGATTCAAGGTTCATGATCTCATGTTTACGGATGATTTCATGATGTTTAGATGTACCTTAGAGTGTTGGAAACAACTAGAAAACATAGGTACATCACTTAGGAACAAGTACAAAAAGGTGGGGAACGAATGGGGAGAACTGGCGTCCTTGGCGCTTTGAGAGGCGTGGGGAGCCAGAGCACAAACTTCAGAGCTGAAGTTGTGGTGCTCTGGCTGGCGCGTCGCCCCAGAGGCCAAACTTCAGACTCTGAAGTGGGGCGCTCTGAGAGGCGTGACGCCCCAACCCCTTGCCCAGCAAACTCCGACTTTTCTCCTTCGTTTTTCATCTCTAAACGTCTATGGTTCTTTCCCCAAACACTTAGGATCATTAGTGCCCTCAATACCCAATAGATTTAACTCAAAAAACAACCCGGAAACACGAATCAAATCAACACTGGGCTTTCAACAATCAACCAACTAGAATTCAACAATGTTCTTCAAGAACTTCACTTCTTAACATGTAAACAACTCCAAATCGCTGAATTGAAAAAAGTTGGTGTGTGGGTGAACTAACCCATCACTAAAATATCTCACATACTTTAATAGGGATCACCCCCGACGAATTCCACTCGCAAGCTTGGATGATCTTGACGAATTCTTGCTTTTTTCTCTCTTTCTTTCTTCTTTTCTCTCTTCACCAAGCCCTAAGCATATTTCTCAATTCTCCAAACTGACTAAGTCATGTTTTTACCCCCAATAAATCCCTAAAATCAAATTAGGAAATTAATTAGAGAAAAGACTACTTTGCCCTTCCCTAAATCCGGATTGGGACTTTCCTCAATCCAACAGCCCAACTTCCGAAAGGCATATCTCACTCATACGATGTCGACATCATGCAATCTCGGTGGAGTTGGAAAGATATATCCAAGGTATTTCCAACCATATCAAGATCTGCCCCTAAATCCTCCTGAGCTAGGAGTTATGGCCGTTTCAAAATGGCCAAAACTCACTTTCTTAACTTAGACAATTTCCAGATTTCCTTGTTCTTTCCAAAAATCAATATTTTCATATTTTAAACTCTTTATAGTCGTTTCTAGGTGCGAGATGTTACACATAACTTGTGAGGATATCTATGTACAATATGTAGGGTAGAAGGTAGAATAAGTGTTGATTTAGAAGCATTTTTAATATTCTTATTAAAATTATGTTGAAGTGCTTTTCCAATTCCTTAGATGCACACCTGTCAGAAGTTAAGCATAATGGCCTAATTACTAAGCATATTGCATTACTTCTTTTGGCAGTTGAATTTGGATTGATTGCCATTCTTCAATACTAATAAACGCTGCTGAGAATGTCAGGGCATATTTGTTGTCTATTGTGTGTGTTTTTGGCAGAAAGTGTGTAGTGGTCAACTATGACCATTACTTCTACATTGTTCTTCTTCCATTATATCTGGTAAGATATGTAATATCTAGACCATTTATCTTTACTTGGTATAGAATCCGAACTTAAGGATTTGGGTTATGCTTGAATATAGTAAGAGCAGACCATTAGACTCAGAACTTAGTAAGAGTAACCTCATTCCATACCCAGTCCAGCTGTAATTCGAGGACGAATGATCTCAAGGGGGAGGTATTGTAACACTCCGAAATTTTTTTGAGCTAAGACTCGAACCATCCTTCGTAGTGAGTAAGTTTTTACCAAGGAATTTAAATTTTTCTTTGAGTGTTAAGATCACTAGATGTAGCACCTTGAGTTTCAAAAAGAACTAAAGAGAGTTCATTCAAGTCATTCCTAAGTTCCTTCAAGTTTTGGGTCAACTTCAAACGACCATAACTCTCAGTACATAATTCGTTAGGTGGGCTACAAGGTATTCAATGAAAGGTATTTGAATTATTTTTCCAATGCCACCGAGTTTGCTAAATTTCGAGCTCTAAGTAAAAAGTTATGAATGATTTACTAACGACGCACAAACCTGGCAGCAGCTCCGCGATGGCTCCTCGTTACGGAGTCAATACGGACCTCACTGCCTGGTGAAAAATTATTCCGACTTCAAGCTCGTTTTATTTATTTCTTAAAGGGTATTTTAGTCCTATAAACCCTTAGGAGGTCATCTAAATTTCCCTAAACATGTAGAAAATCCAGTTTTCCTAAATCAAACCCTCTCATCCACTCCAAAAATTCTAACGCTCAAGGAATTCAAGAAACGCTAAAGCTAGGGTTCTTCTATAAGGATTTTCCTTCAAATTCTTCAAGAAGATATTTCTTTCAGGTATGTAAGCTTCCAAAGTGTTGGGTTTGTTCACCCACATGCCAATCATGTTAATTTCAGCGTTAAATTCGTTAGTATGATGTTCTTGAATTATGTTCTCGAAATTGGCTTTAGTTCTTGAGATTAGATGAGATTGGTGAGTTCTTGGTGAAATCATGTCGATTTTAGAGTGGTATATGAGTAGGTTCTTCTATCCTTGAGCTGGGTTTCTAAATCTAAAGAGGGATTGCAAAAAAACATCGAATTTAGGCGAATTGGGGTTAGAAAACGAAGAAGGAAAAAGTCGACCGAATCTGGCAATCCAGTCCGCATTGCCGACCTGCCTCCCCATTTCACAATATTTTTCTGAGCGGAGCGGTCACGGACCGTTCTACCTCAAAAGTTATTTCGCGACCAATTATTAAAATGCATCACCGCATCGCGGACTTGCATGCTTCTAGAAAGTGAATTCTTGATTGATTCTCATGTTTAACTATCTGAAAACACTCCTAAACATCCTGAGATCTTTCCTATCACAAATCACAACCTTGAATTTACAAATCAAATTCAAGGTAGAGTTAAGAGTTAAGTTTTTGAGAATTCTTTCGAACACTCTAAGAAAGTCTCTTTGAGTCCTTTTGTGGAGTTTTCTACAACTTCTAGTAACTTGTTTCAAGAATCAAGTAAGAAATCATGAGAATGAGGAGAATGTATTCATGAGTCTACTTTGTCATCATGAGATCTTTCATATCATGAACCATAACTCTTGAATTTATAATTCACATTCAAGAGAGAGTTAAGAGTAGAGTTCAAGAAAGTCTTTGAGTTCAATTGTGAATCCTTTGAGATCCATTATCGATTTGAGTTAAGTTTTGAGTAAGTAAGTATGAGAATGAAAAGAGTCGTATACATGGGTTCCTTGTTGATATTTTGACCCTTTAGTCGAGTCG
The DNA here is from genome assembly GCA_036250405.1 of Solanum raphanifolium. Classification (NCBI taxonomy): domain Eukaryota; kingdom Viridiplantae; phylum Streptophyta; class Magnoliopsida; order Solanales; family Solanaceae; genus Solanum; species Solanum raphanifolium. The sequence goes on from JAJOOE010002284.1 coordinate 18,035, forward strand.
TTCATGCCCATAACTTCCGCATGAACTCCATCAATTGAGTACCTTAGAGATGAGTAGTATCATTGAAGTTCTTGAGTTCCAAGTATTGAGTTCTACCTATGGTTATTGAAAACCTTGCATTGAGTCATTCACGTCCATAATTCGACATGAACCATATTTTAAGAAGTCTTTTACAAACGTTTAACTTTGTTTTAAGACTTAAGCTTTGAGTTGAGTAAAGAGTAAGAGTAAAGTTCATTTTCAAAAGAATAATATATGGGAACTAAGTATTCCCAAGAGTAAATGTTTTCATATTTAAGATGAGAGGAAACTGAGATTTTCAAATGAGTTTTGAGCAGTTTGAGTACCATCTCTTTTAAGAGAAAGATTTTTGAGTAATTATCTCAAATCAAAGAAAAAGTTATGTTTT
>JAJOOE010002285.1:0-19324 GCA_036250405.1 Solanum raphanifolium
GGTTAGACCCATCTCCCACTCAATTTGACCCCCTAAACAAGAATATGAAGTCGGATTTTCGAAAAACGAAACGGATTTTGAGATATATGGAAATTACAATTATAGGTGTTTCCGAAGCACATTTTCGGGCATTTTTGGGGTCGTTTCAAGTTAAGTGCCACTAGATCCAATGTCAATAAAGCCCTTAGAGACATATACAAAGAGTACTAATTACCACTAAAAATACATATTTAGCGGTAATTGCTAATTAATTGCCGCTAGAAGTCATTTTTAATGTAGTGCTCTTCTCACATGATTTGGACCATATAAACTTAGCCTTCTTTTAAGTCAATATTGTCAATGGATTAGCAATCGAAGAAAACCCCTAAACAAACCTTATGTAGTAACCAGCTAAACCCAAGAAACTTCTAATATCCAAAGGGGATAGAGGTCTAGTCCTTCTTGACCGCGTCCGTCTTCTTAGGATCTACCTTAATACCCTTACTTGAAATAATATGACCAAGAAAAGCCACGAACCTTAGCCAAAACTTGCATTTGAAAAACTTTGCAAAGAGTTGTTGGTCCTTGAGAATTCACAACACAATCCTCAAATGATTTATGTGATCATCTTCACTTCTAGAATAAATCAAAATATCATCAATGAATACAATCACGAACATGTCAAGATATTGTCTAAACACCCTATTCATCAAATCCATAAAAGCGACTGGAGCATTGGTCAAACCAAAAAATATCACCAAAAACTCATAATGACTATATCGGGTTCTAAAAACCATTTTCGAAATATCATTTTCCTTCACCCTAAATTGGTTGTAACCCGACTGAAGGTCAATCTTGGAAAAGTAACTCGCCCTTTGAAGTTGGTAAAACAAGTCATCTATCCTTGGGAGAGGATACTTATTCTTAATGGTAACCTTATTCAACTGTCGATAGTCTATACATATACAAAGAGAACAATCCTTCTTTCTAACAAACAAAACTGGAGCACCCATGGAGAGATATTTAGTTGGATGAAACCCTTATCCAACAAATCTTTCAGTTGTTCTTTCAACTCCGTTAGTTCTGCCAGAGCCATTCGGTAAGGAGGAATATAGATAGGTTGCGTATCTAGGAGAAGTCAATACCAAAGTTTATTTCCCTTTCGGGAGGAATACCAGGTAGATCATTTGGGAACACTTCTGGAAACTCATTAAAAATGGGAGCCGACTCAAGAGTAGGGGTTTCGGAATCCACATCCCTCACCCTAACTAGATGGTATATGTAAACCCTGGCAATCATCTTTCTAGAATTAAGACAAGAGACAAAAGGACCTTTAGGCATAAAATTTCCCACTTTCCACTCTAGAACAGGCAAATTTGGGAATTGAAACTTGACTACAAGGGTTCTACAATCAATAGAAGCATAACAAGAATGCAGCCAATCCATACAAAGGATAACATCAAAATCTAGCACATCAATCTCTACCAAATCAACAAGAGTAACTCTATGGGACAAGGAAACGGGACACTTTCTAAAGACCCTCTTAGCCATAATAGAATCACCAACATGAGTAGAGACATAAAAAAGATCTAACAACACATCTGGAAGAACATCAAACCTCATAGCCACAGATGGCATCAATAAAGACAATGTAGCACCAGGATCAGGTAAAGCATAAACATCAAGTTTGAAGATTTTCAACATACCGGTAGCCACATCAAGAGAATCCTCATATTCACCACGAGTCTTAAGTGCATAGAATCGGTTTTGCTTGGGAGCATTAGAACCCGAACCACTAGGAGCTTTCTTGCCCTCTCTTTCTTTAGCCATAAGCATTGGGAAATCCCTCATCTTATGACAACTTTTACAACAACTGAAGCAACCATTTGTGCCGACTAGGCACTTACCCTCGTGCTTCTTTCCACACCTTGCACAAGTAGACATAGGCAATGAAGATCCACTACAATTCCCTCCTTGAGGATTAGGGTTAGGCACCCTATCTTTGTTGAAATTAGGAGGAGCATTGGAGGAACCTTGACCGGAAAACCTTTGTCGAAAGTTAGAATGACCATGTCCATCGAACCTTGAATGTGAGAAATTACCCTAACTGGTCTTAGCCCTATTTGCCTCCTTAGACTCTTCCTTAAGTTTCTCCTCTTCGATTTGTTAAGCATGAACCATGAGACGAGAAATATCCATGTCATTAACAAGCATGGTGGTACGACATTCTTTAACTATTTCGAACATACCCAAAACAAATTTGCTCATCTTTTCCCTAGGATCGGCAACTATTTTGGGAGCATATTGAGACAATTGTGTGAACTTCAAATCATATTCTTTCACACTCATACTTCCTTGACAAAGGTTTATGAACTCAAGAACTTTTTCCTCCCTCATATCAAGAGGAAAGAACCTATCAAGGAAAGCAAACTTAAACTTCTCCCAACCGAGAGGACTCGCATCTTCTGGTTTCCCTTCTTTCCATTGGTTGAACCAAATTTGAGCAACACTTTTAAGTTGATAAGAGGCCAACTCCGCCTTTTCCACCGGCGTCACTCCCATAATCATTTAACACCTTGTAAATCTCATCAATGAAGTCTTGAGGATCTTCCTCCACCTTAGAACCAGAACATTTCTTAAGTTTTTTTATTATTATTGGAGCTGGATAAGCACTTTAAACCAAATGATACTATTAGTCTTGTATTACCATTACTCCTTGTGCTTGAATATGAATATCTTGGAATACTGTGAATCTGCCCCAACCTTTAATGTTGCAGCAAAACACAAATTACCATATTTTTTTCTTTTTCAAATTAAATCCTCAACTCTCAACACTAGAGAGTTGTGTTGGTGATAAATATATTAGGGGGAAAGAATATTTGACCTAAATGGGAAATATAAAAAATCTTTTAAGAATCTACCATTAAGGGAGTTACGACGAGGAATAGAGAAAAAAATTCATGATAGGTATGGATGGAAATTTACATTTAATCTCGGACTGACCCTCGGCCAATGATCGAAGAACCTTTTAACTACAGCAAAACATGGTTCTGAGCAGGGTTCTCTCATACTAAACAATGTAGACACGTAATTTTTGACCGAACATAAGGCTTTACACTTGTTTTTATTCCTTAAATATTTATTTTAGGTTAAGTTAAATATTTTGATTTTTGTCTTATTTTAGTAAGTTTATTTTAAAAGATTTGAAAATAACAAAAAGAAAAGATATTTTCAATATATTAAACTTTTGGACGATTTTAAAAATAATATTTTTTCTTTGATAATAATCTTTTAGAAGTATTTTTACATTATTAATAATTGTGATTAAAACAAAGTAGTATTTGATTTTGCTTTGCTTTAATATAATAAAACATGCAGGAATGAGTCTAAGATTGTTAGAAAATAAATAAACATATATAAATCAGTTTCTATTTTTGTGCCTAAGAATTATACGCAGGGATAGAGTTTTAAATTTCAGTTATAATTTTTAATATTATTTTAATTAGTTGATATTTTATTATAATTTATTATTTATATGTATAGTTAATAAAACTAAAACTAACATAAAAAATAACCTAAATAATCTAACAAAACCCACCCCACACTCCCACCCCCTCACGTTTTCCTCCACAGTCCACACCCCACACGATACAACCCCCCCCCCACTCCTATTAACATGCACACTACAACAACAAAATAGGACCGACCTAGGAAAATATATCCTATATATATAACACATAGGTAAAAAAGGAAGAACACACAGAGAGAGATATGCACTAATCATGGCAAACAATATATATCATACTTTTGCACCTAGGCACGACACACACGCACACCAGCAGTAAAAGAAAGAAGAAGAAAATCAGCACAAAAAAGGGAACAACAGATACACGCACAAGCTAAAAAATAAAACTTCACAACATACCCTCCAACACCAAATACCATTAAACTCCAATTTCCACCTATTTATACACCCCTTCATCTGGGCAGCAAACAGATTCAAGAAGAAAAAGAAAAATTATCCTTGCATTTTTTTTTCTCCACTCATAAACAAATGTTGAATTTGAGGTTTGCTTTCTTGATTTTGAGTTCGTGGTTCCTTATTAGGATTATTTTATTTCAATGAATAATTTTCACAAGAGGTAACACTCCAATTTAATTTAATTTGGTATACTTTTATTTCATGATTATATAAGACTTGTTTCTAATGTTATAAAATTGCTTGAACTTTAAGTGTGTTTAATTTTGGTATTATAATGTTGAAATACAATTGTTTGAATCTTACATATCACTAAACAATGAAGACCTTTAGAATGTTGAAATTATTCATTATAATATTTAACGAAATAATTTAACTATAGTACATTGACAACTATTATAAGAATAACTCATTATGTATTAGAAAAATTATTTTTTTATTTTTTGTTAGATGAGTAATAATAATAATTAAATTTCAACTCAATTAAGAATGTGGTTCCATATCTTTTTGAGATACTTAAAAAACTCAAAGATGCGGTTACGCACGTTAGCCAAATTATTTTAATAATTAATTTTGTTAATTCAAACCAAGAGGTGTAAATTGAGATTATTAAGTGTGATGAACTCGAGAGGGGAAGACAGTTATGTCTCCAAATGTCAAAATCGAGAATGTAGTTATGGATCCGATTTAAGACTAACAAAAATTCAACAATTAAAAAATAATTAAATCATGGCCTGTAGACACAATATATCCAAAAATAGTAAAAATAAGTATGAGTCAATAAAAGCGACTGTGCTAGAACCACTGGACTCGAGGGATGCCTAATATCTTCCCCTCGGTAAACAGAATTTCTTACCCGAATGGTTTGCAAACCAAAACTAAAGAGTCATTTCCTTTTGATTAGAGATGCAACACCATAACTAAATTTCAAGTGGCGATTCCAAAAAACAAAACAATCCCTATTCAATACCGTCACTTTAATTGGAAATACCCTATACGCCATGCGCAAAAAGGGGTGTGACATCTCTGGCGACTCCGCTGGGGACTAACCAGAATTCGAGCTTTATTATATTGACTTTACTTGATTTTATTATATTATTCATTGGATATGTTGTTTTGATGACCTAATGTGTTAGTTTCTGCTCATCTATCGCTTTGATATTGTTGAATTGTAAATAATTATCTTTTCGCGCACCATCTGAGTCTCTAAAAATAGGGAAGTAGGGAATGCAGTTATGCATCCCACCTTCTTTTGAGATAAAGCTGGAGTGTCTAAGCACCCAGTGAAATATTTTAGTCACACATGTTAGGCAGGGTTGGACCAGCAATGAAGTCAGAATAGCGTTGCTACCGATAAGTTGTCCCTCCCAGGCTCGAGTTGTCCACTCGGGTAAGCCAGTCTAGATACATATCTCCTTCAGAGTCGAACCTAGTAAAACTATGTATCCCTAGTAGGCTCCGCTTATTTGTATAATTTGTTTTTGACTTAGTGGGACTCAACACAGGGGTTGGGTCCGTCTAGGATAGGAGACCCTCTTCTTGACCAACATATTCATTTTATGTGTTATTTGTAAAAAATCATGTGGAAGACCTCGATTTTTGATCGGCTTTAGGTTTCCTCTAAAATAAATTATTTAATATCCATATATATTATGATTATTTTTTAATAGTATTTTCTTGAAAAAAAAGGGTCAAAATGAAATGATATATATATATATATATATATATATTGCTATTTATTTCTGAAAATAAAAGTACCCTACAATATATAGGCGTGTCTACCAATATATCTCTAATAATGGATTAAAATGACCAATAGTTTTTAGCAAAGTCAATTTCAAAAAAAATTCTTATTTTTACACAAAAATTCTTTGATAAGCCATATATATCACCCTCTATATTGGCTCAAAGTTTTAATTAGTTCTGTTAAGAGTGTGTCATCTTCAACGTTTCATTGATCTATTTACAAGTAATAGTAATTAAAATTCATGATAGTCACTCATAATAAAAGATTTAGTTGAAATTATTATTTAAACCTTCATTTTAAAGGTGCATTTACTAGAAAATGTTTTCAATCAGACTCATAGAATAAACACTTGCTTAAGGAAATATAAGTTCTTTATCAAAAGAAATTTTCAAATAAATTAGATATTTATTGGCCACATTGCTCTAAGTCTGATTTTTCAAGTGACAAACATTCAAAATGTATTCACTTTATAAATACAAGTTACTTATTTTTCCTTTTCTTAAAGTCTTTATTTGAAAAATATTTTGCGTCGTTTTATATAAGTTTAACACATCTTTTTTCCCTTTCCCAAATATAAGAGGTCCATAAATTAAGTATCGTAAATATGAGCGTTTCTTGACCCTGCTTCTTTTTCAATAGGCACAACATGGTTCATCCCGGTCGTGGAAAGTGTCAGAGGAAAAGAATACCACTTCAGGTTGTAGATTGTACTCCCTTGCCGTTATGGGCATGGTGGAATGACATGGGGTTGATAGAACAAGGCATAATATTCAAATATTTGGGTTTCTTGACTAGAATCATGCAAGTGGAACCTAAGAGAGATGTGATCGAAGCACTATTGTCCTTTTGGGATCCCACCAACAATGTTTTTCGTTTCTCGAATTTTGAAATGACCCCAACCTTGGAGGAAATAGCTGGCTTTACTGGGTTTGGAGTGAGGTTACATTATCAGAGGCTTATAGACCCAAGGGGCATATCCATCAACAAATTTTTTCAACACTTGAACATTTGCAAAGTCAAAGAAAAATCATTAGACAAAGGTTGGATCTCATTACAGTTTTTGTATGATAGGTATGGAAGGGCGGACGGATTCAAGAAATTTGGAAGGACACTCAACAATAAGGGAAGTTTTGAAACATGGAAAAAGCATTGACGTTTTGCTTTTATGGTAGCTTTTTTAGGAACAATGGTTTTTCCAAGGAGAGGCGAAAAGATTAACATCCTTTTGACCGGGGTAATGAATGTATTAATTGAGAAAAATAATTATACCATCGTCCCCATGATTTTGGCTGATATCTACCGTGCTCTGACTGTCTGCCAGAAAGGGAAAAATTTCTTCGAGGGATGCAACATATTGCTTCAACTATGGATAGTAGAACATCTTTACCGACCTCCTACGGTTGCAAGGTCCATTCAGGATCGAAGTGATTACATTACAAGTCATGCCAAAAGGGTGGAGAAATACAGGTGTCCGGAAGGGGTCAATGCTTGGGTTGAAGATTTTCACTCGCTAACGGAAGATAAGATCACTTGGAACTATCCTTAGTTCCCTTAGGTAGAAGTCATACACATGTCGTATGTTCACCCTTTTTTATTGTTGATGGGTATTAGGGGTGTGCAACCATACGTACCGCTGCGGGTTTTACGTCAGTTAGGCAGGCGTCAAGTTCTACCTATCACAGAGGATATGAAAGATTTTGTGTCCGAAGTTGGACCAGAGGTTCCCCTTCCTAAAGGATTGGCCCAAAAAATTTGGGATGGTTGTTTAGTCATGGGAATTGGAACGATGGTTAAAGAATGACACACAGGAGAAACTCACCCTCAAATACTCCAATTGGCTTGAGCAACAACCTCGATTACAAGTTAGGTCGGAGAGATCTGTAAAAGAACCAATAGACCATTAGGCTGAGATAAAAATAAAAATCGAGTTGGCTATGCATGATTACCTTACTGAAAATCAGGAGTTAAGAGCAAATTTAGAGCTCGCTAGAGCCGCTCTAACCCAACAACAAGCAGAGTTCGAAGATGAAAGAACCAAGGCAACTCAGAGAGAAACGTTGCTCTGAGGACAAGTTGATCTAGCAACAATTAGGGGAGCACAAGTTACGGAACTTGTGGTATCTCGACAACAATAATTAAGGACATGTGATCAGAAAAGTCAGACATATTTTGATCAAGAGAGAGCTCAGTGGATTCGTGAAAGGGGAAGACTTCGAGAGGAAATAGAGTCAGTCTCGACTCAAGAAAGGCGTGCTAGAGAAATGGTGGCCTCCTGTGATCAACAGATACGAGGATGGAATCATACTTGCAATTTACTTCGATCAAAAGTCCGTCGTTTGGCTGATCACACTGCCCAAATGGGTTTAGACTATCAAGAGATGAACCATGAACAATTTCTGGTTGAAGTACCTGAATTTGTTGACTACCTTACGACTTCAGTGCAAGATATATATCAGAGTGTAGGAGGTCGTGTAAGACCACCATCTCCATGAGCGATCAGATGGGGATGCAAGCATGACACTTATGTCTTTGGGATATGAGGGTTGATACAAACATTTGTTTCATTAGTGTCATTTTCTTTAGTTTAAGTCCTGCTTTATTTCATTCTACATTTCTATGCTTTGTCTAGGTCGTGTCTGTTTAAGATATTGACTTTTGTTTGGCGATTTTCTCATCGTTTTCCTACTTATGTTCCAAACATTGAAATGATATGTTAAGTTATGCTTATGTCTGGTTTCATTTTTTCCATTAGTATAAATGAATAAATATATATAAATAGTAATATCTATATGTATATATCTATAACAACTATAAAAAATATATATTTAATTAAAAAAAAGGTTAATGTATATTCTCGAACTATGCAAAGATCTGATTCATGCACCAACATGATACGTAGGCAACCCAATGGGTTCATCAAACCTTGTTAACAAGAATAACTAAAGAGGAGAAAAGCACTTAGATAAGTCGGGATGAAACATAAGGCCTTCCATATCAGGAGAATATATGTGGATGCAATGTGCACAATTTCTTAATACTAATATGTTTGCTACTCCATTGAGAGAGAGAGAGAAAGAGAGAAAGAGAGACATATTAGCTTAAAGGTGGTTGATTTGTGGTTAAGCTGGCATCACATCCCTACAACACAAGGTCGAAAGGGAAAAAGAAAATGGCCCACAAAGATGGGAACGAGTCGGACAATGATGAGGTCCGAAACCAGATGACTTCACAAGAAACAGTGTCAACAGAAGAGGTAAGGGAATTAAGACAACAAATGGCGGAGATGTATGAAGCTTGGACAAGTAGACAACTTCCGTCGTCTTCAATCCGTGACTATCTAAATACAAACATGTCGCCCTGTATCCAAGTGTCAACAAATGATCCCATTTATCCACCTGGATTCGGCCCCTATACTAGCACATCAAACGTTGTTGGGACTTCTACGGTGCACCCTTTGAGTGCACCTATGATGAGTAATCCACTTTTCATGCCAACTATGCCGACTAATAGCATTCCAAATCCAACAATGGTGCCCAAATCCAAAAATGATCCTTCATCCCAAGTTCTTCATGACCATGGCTACACCCCTGAAGAGGCCCTTAAAATTCCAAGCTCTTATCCCCCAGACTCATCAATATAGTCCCCCTTTCTAAATTGAGAAGGCAGTTAAGAACGAGGAACATGAAGAAATGGGTAAGAAAATAAAGAGTTTGGAACAGAGTATAAGAGATATGTAGGGACTAGGGGGGCACAAAGGCATCTCATTCAGCGATTTGTGCATGTTTCCCCACGTCCATTTGCCTGTTGGTTTTAAAACTCCAAAGTTTGAGAAATACGATGGTCACGGAGACCCCATAGCTCATTTGAAGAGATATTGCAATCAATTGAGAGGTGCAGATGGCAAAGAGGTGTTGCTCATGGCCTATTTTGGGGAAAGCTTAGTAGGAATTGCATCTGAATGGTTCATAGATCAGGATATTGCCAACTGGCATACATGGGATGATTTGGCTCGATGTTTTGTGCAACAATTCCAATATAATATTGACATTGTGCCAGACCGCTCCTCATTAGCCAACACGAGGAAAAGGACCACGGAAAATTTTTGTGAATATGCCGTTAGATGGAGGGAGCAATCTTCTAGGGTTAAACCATTAATGAAGGAGTCGGAGATGATTGACGTTTTTCTCCAAGCGCAAGAACCTGATTACTTTCACTACTTACTTTTTGCTGTCGGGAAGACATTCGCCGAAGTTATCAAGGTTGGGGAAATGGTGGAAAATGGCATCAAGTCTGGAAAGATTGTAAGCCAAGCTGCCTTAAAAGCCACAACACAAGCGCTTCAAATTAGTTCTGGAAATATTGGAGGGAAGAAAAGAAGGGAAGATGTAGCCACCGTTGTCTCAGCGCCTCGAATCTATGTCCAAGATAATCACCCACGACATTATTTCCATTCCCAAACTGCACAATATCATGTCCCATACCCTCAATATCCCATTTTTACCGCACAGCCAATTGCTCCCTCTTCTTATCCGCAATGGCATGCACCACTTCCTCAAAATCATCCACCACCCCCGCAAATTCACCAAAATACCGTTAGAAATCCTTTTCGTCCTAGAAGAGAATATAAGAGGGGAAATGAAGCTAAAGACGAGTTCGCCCCTATTGGAGAATCATATGCTAGTTTGTTTCAAAAATTAAGGACGTTGAATATTTTGAGTCCTATTGAAAGAAAGATGTCGAATCCTTCCCCGAAAAATCTAGATTATTCTCAACACTGCGCCTATTGTTCTGAAGCCCCAGGGCACAACATAGAGAGGTGTTGGTACTTGAAAAAGGCAATTCAAGATTTGATCGATACTCATCAAATTATCGTTGAAAATCTAAATGGACCAAACATCAATCAAAATCCACTGCCCAGGCATACTAAAACAAACATGTTAGAAATGATGAATGGTTGTGAAGAAACTGCAGCCCTATACAAGCCAATCCTTAAGGTTGGAACTGGCATGGAAAATTCAGCGAATATTGTTGACTTAACAAAAATGGCGCTTTTAGGGGCAGAAAGGACGTCAAAAAAATTAAGCCCATCAAACACACCAATCCTAACTGTGAAAGGAGTACTTGAAGATGTTTGGGCAAGTCAGAGAGAGGCAAGATTGGTTGTTCCAAGAGGGCCAAACAAGTCTATCTTGATCATCCAAGGAGCCTATATTCCACCTGTGATCATTAGGCCAGTGTCCCAACTTCCAATGACTAACCCCAAGGCTGTCCCTTGGAATTATGAGCCTACTGTCGTGACATACAAGGGGAAAGAAGTCAATGAAGAAGTAGATGAAATAGGAGGAATGACTCGTTCGGGAAGATGTTATACCCCGGCTGAATTAAGGAAAACTAAAAATGACCAAATGCAAGTTAAGAGTCTAGTCACTGAAGGGGAGGCAGAGGAGTTCTTAAGAAAGATGAAATTGTCAAACTACTCCATTGTGGAACAGTTAAGGAAAACTCCAACCCAAATCTCTTTGTTGTCATTGTTAATACATTCAGATGAACATTGTAAAGTTGTAATGAAGATTTTGAACGAAGCACATGTTCCTAATGAAGTTACAGTGAGTCAGTAAGAGAAGATTGCTGGGAGAATCTTTGAGGTAGACTGCATCACCTTTTCAGATCATGAACTACCCGTGGAGGGTACGGGCCATAACCAAGGCCTCAATATCACTGTAAAGTGTGAGCTTTCATATGTCACTCGAGTTCTAATTGACGCAGGATCTGGAGCAAATATATGTCCCTTATCGACTCTACAAAATTGAATGTTAGTGACGAAAGGGTACGACCCAGCATCGTATGTGTTAGAGCTTTTGATGGGTCAAAAATAGATGTCATTGGGGAGATAGAGCTCGTACTAAAAATAGGGCCTGTCGATTTCACCATGAATTTTCAAGTGCTGAATATCAATGCATCCTACAATCTATTGTTGGGGAGACCATGGGTGAATAGGGCTGGGGCAGACCCCTCTACGTTGCATCAAATTATGAAGTTTGAATATGACCGACAAGAAGTGATGGTTCATGGTGAGGGGGATATGTCAGTCTACAAAGACTCTTCCCTCCCTTTTATTAAGGCGAATAATGAGAATGAGGCACTGGTTTATCAAGCTTTTGAGGTAGTGGTTGTTGAGCATATCCTTGAGGGGAATCTCATTTCAAAACCACAACTGCCCATGGCGTCCGTGATGATGGTGAATGAAATGTTGAAGCATGGGTTCAAACCAAGTAAAGGCTTGGGGATCTTCTTGCAAGGGAGAGCTTATCCGGTGAGTCCACGAAAGAGCCTTGGTACTTTTGGCTTAGGATACAAGCCCAGAGTCGAGGACAAAATGAAGGCCAAGAAGCAGAAGAGAGATGTATGGTCACTTACCAAGCCTATACCACCCATATACAAATCTTTCATCAAAGCCCACACAACAGAATCTTCTGAGTCACCACTCCCAGAGCCAGTTCTGGAGGTTAACGAAGAACTGATTAACTATTTTCAAAATTTATTTGTCAAGACTGATATGGTTGAACTCGGAGAAGGAACTAGTGACAGAGATGTGCAATTCATTGGTCCTGATGTCCAGCTGAACAATTGGGAGGCCACTCCCCTCCCCATTAAGAAAGAATCTTGGTAGTTTGTCTTGTTTTTGTTTCTGTCATCCGATTTATTCAAGGGTTATAATTCAGATTTTGTCTTGTCATTTTATTTCAAACTCTCTATTTTCCTTTTCAATAGGATGTAATTGCGTTTTTATTTCAGTCTAATATATTTATTTGTTTTCTTCTATACAGTTCTTTCTATGCCGATTCTAGTGATATGACATGCATGCATAATTTTTTGCCAGATCTTAAAATCCAATCTAATCTTCGACCTATCCCGAAATAATAAGTCAAGAAATCGAATATGATGAAGACGAAGTATTTGAAGAAGTAAGCAGGGATTTCAAATCTTTTGAAAATAAATCAAACCCAAACATGAGTGAAACTGAGACGATAAATTTAGGGGATCATGAAAACATTAAGGAGACTAAGATAAGCGTACATGCTCGACATCAAAAGAAGGATATAATCCAGGCTCTGTTTGATTACAAGGATGTTATTGTGTCATCTTATGATGACATGCCTGAATTAAGCACTGACATGGTGGTTCACAAGTTGCCGATTGATCCTAAGTTCCCTCCAGTAAAGCAAAAGTTGAGAAAGCTTAAAATTGACATGAGTGTAATAATTAAAGAGGAAATCACAAAACAACTTAAGGCCAAAGTCATTCGAGTCGCTCAATATCCTTCTTGGTTAGCCAACATTGTACTGTCCCTAAGAAATATGGCAAAGTTCGAATGTGTGTTGATTATCGTGATTTGAACAAAGCAAGTCCAAAAGATGACTTTCCTTTGCCCAACATTCATATTTTGTTGGATAATTGTGCTAAACATGAGATTGCATCTTTTGTGGATTAATATGCGGGTTACCATCAGATTATTATGGATGATGAAAATGCAGAAAAAATGTCTTTTATCACTCCATGGGGTACATATTGTTATCGGGTTATGCCTTTTAGGTAAAAAAATGCGAGGGCAACTTATATGAGGGCAATGACAAACATGTTTCATGATATGATGCATAAAGAAATCTAAGTTTATGTGGATGATGTGATCATTAAATCAAAAAAGCAGTTAAATCATGTGCAAGACTTAAGAAAATTCTTCGAAAGGCTTCGCATGTATAATCTCAAGCTTAATCCTGCAAAATGTGTATTTGGAGTACCGTCAGGAAAGCTTTTGGGGTTTATAGTCAGTCGACGAGGTATCGAATTAGATCCTTCAAAAATAAAAGCCATTCAGGAATTGCCACCTCCAAAGAACAAAATTGAGGTTATGAGCCTTCTAGGAAGGTTAAACTACATCAGTAGATTCATTGCTCAACTCACAACAACTTGCGAGCCCATTTTTAAGTTGTTAAAAAAGAATGCCACAGTCGAATGGACCGAAGAATGTCGAGAGGCTTTTGAAAGAATTAAGAATTACTTATTGAATCCCCCTGTGTTGGTTCCTCCTGAGGTAGGCAGACCATTGATATTATATATGTCAGTACTGGATAATTCTTTCGGCTGTGTATTGGGTCAGCATGATGGCACTGGAAAGAAAGAGCAGGCCATTTATTACCTCATCAAGAAATTTACCGGTTATGAATCGAAGTACACCCTTCTTGAAAGAATGTGTTGTGCCCTAACTTGGGTAGCACAGAAGTTGAAGCACTATCTTTCATCTTATACTACTTATCTCATTTCTCGTATGGATCCGTTAAAATACATTTTTCAAAAGCCCATCCCCATGGGAAGGCTTGCGAAATGGAAAATATTACTCACAGAGTTTGACATTATCTATGTGACGCAGACCGCAATGAAGGCTCAAGCATTGGCAGATCATTTGGTAGAGAACCCTATTGATGATGAATATGAACCACTTAAGATCTACTTTCCAGACGAAGAGATGTCATGTATCGATGAAGTTATTCACGATAAGGATCAAGGATGGAAGTTGTTCTTTGACGGTGCCTCTAACAATAAGGGAGTTGGGAATATTTCCCTATAACAGCCCAACTTAGATTCTATTGTACCAATAATATGTCAGAGTATGAGGCTTGCATCTTGAGTTTGAGGTTAGCTGCTGACATGGGCATCCAAGAGTTCCTAGTGCTAGTAGACTCAGACTTACTAGTCCATCAAATTCAAGGAGAATGGGAGACTCGTGACCCAAAGCTCATACCATATCAACAATGTTTACAAGATCTTTGTCGACCGTTTGTGTCAATAAAGTTTAGACACATTCCTAGAGTTCATAATGAGACTGTTGATGCATTGGCAACTTTATCTTCGATGCTCCAACATCCTGACGAAGCTCATATCGACCCTTTGTACATACAGATTCGTGATCAGCATGTTTATTGCAACATGGTGGAGGAAGAATTTGACGGTAAACCTTGATTCCATGATATTAAAACATATCTTCAGTCCGGAGAATGTCCTACTAATGCCACTAGTAATCAAAAAAGGACTATTTGGCGACTAGCTAGCGGTTTTTTCTTAAGCAAAGGCATATTGTACAATAAAACACCTGATTTAGGTTTTCTAAGATGTGTAAATGCTAAAAAGGCTTCAACAATCATGATTGAAGTACACTCAGGAGTTTGTGGACCTCACATGAATGGATATGTTCTGGCAAAGAAGATACTTCGAGCAGGTTATTATTGGCTCACCATGGAGCAGGATTTTATATGATTTGTTCGTAAAAGTCATGAATGTCAAATACACGGTGATTTGAGACACTCTCCCCCCTCCGAGTTGCATGCGATGTCTGCTCCATGGCCTTTCGTGGCATGGGGAATAGATGTCATTGGACCAATAGAACCAAAAGCATCAAATGGTCATAGGTTCATCCTATTGGCCATTGATTATTTTACAAAGTGGGTGGAAGCAGTAACTTTCAAGTCAGTGACCAAGAAAGTCGTGGTGCATTTCATTCATTTCAACATCATCTGTCGATTTGGTTTTACAAAGGTAATCGTTACCGATAATGCTACAAATCTCAACAGTCGTTTAATGCAAGAGGTATGCCATCAATTTAAGATTGAACTTCGAAATTTGACTCTGTATCGCCCAAAAGAAAATGGGGCTGTAGAAGCTGCTAACAAAAATATAAAAAAGGTACTTCGTAAAATGGTGCAAGGTTCTCGACAATGGCATGAAAAGTTGCCTTTTGCTTTGTTGGGTTATCGTACTACAGTTCGTACGCCAGTGGGTGCCACCCCATATTCACTAGTATATGGGACTAAGGCAGTTATACTTGCAGAAGTTAAGATTCCATCCCTACGGATTGTTGTAGAGGCTGAAATTGATGATGATAAGTGGATCAGAATACGGTTGGAGCAATTGAGTTTGATTGATGAGAAGCAATTAACATCAGTATGCCATGGACAATTGTACCAGAAAAGAATGGCACGAGCATACAACCAAAAGGTGCATCCCAGACGTTTCGAAGAGGGTCAATTAGTGTTGGGATGCATTCTGCCACACCAGGCTGAAGTCAAAGGCAAATTTTCTCCAAATTGGAAAGGAACATTCATTGTAAAGAAGGTATTATCCAATTGTGCTCTTTACTTAGCATATATAGAAGGCAAATTGACAAAAATGGTCATCAATGCTGATGTTATGAAGAGATATTATATATGATGTGATTTTTTGGTATTAGAAACCCTTATGTTTTGACTTGACATTTCAAAGGTTGATGTAATGGAAATTCTTGGTTCTGCGTCTAAGTATTAATTCATATGTTGTCACCCTTGTTGAGATTTAATTTACTTCCTTGGTTCTTCTACTTCCTTGGCTCTTCCATGTAAAAGAAAAAAAAAAGATCAATCAACATGAACTACGTTCAACCTGATTCTTGTTTCGATAAGATACGTAGGCAACCATGGCATTGGTTCGGTCTAACCAAATAAAAAATCCAAAATTCCATATTTGCAAAAACTGGGGCAAAAGTCATTTATTTTCTCTTCTTTATTTATTTTTTATTATTATTATTTTTATTTATTTATTTTTCTATCCCAAAGTTAAAGTCAATCTCATCATTTAAAGTCGTATTTGAGCCTCCATCTTGTCATTTCTTTCTAACCTTGTATAAAAGTTGTGTTTCAATCAAAGAAAGACCTTGGGATCAACGTTTGAAATGTCAAGAGTAGGTATGTTAAGGATACAAATGATGAAACCATGAGAGAGTCTTATTGGTGAAAACCCTAACTGGGCATCATAAGGCGAATGTGAGTTAAGAGAAACAAAAATGAGAGAGTCTTATTGGTGAAAGCCATAAGTGGGGACCGTAAGGCGAAAGTGAGTAGTGAAAAAGAAAAATAAAATGAGAGAGTCTTATTGGTGAAAACCCTGACTCGGCATCATAAGGCAACAATGAGCTGTGAAAAAAAAATAAAGAAAAAAAAACATAAAAAATGAGAGAGTCTTATTGGTGAAAACCCTAACTGGGCATCATAAGGCGAATGTGAGTTGAGAGAAATAAAAATGAGAGAGTTTTATTGGTGAAAACCCTAACCGGCACCATGAAGCGAATGTGAGTTGAAGGAATCAAAGTGAAAGAGTTTTAGTGGCAAAAACCCTCGTGGACATCATAAGACAAATAAGAGTTTGAAATTATTTATGACTTCATCAAATTGTTTGGACTCCACATCAAGACTAGATGATCAATAATGGTTGATGAATAGATTAGATGGACAAATCGGGTAATCAATTCAAATTGCATGTCATGATCAGTAGAGTCGGCTACCACATTCAGATAAGTTTTCTTTCTTCCTCTTTCTAAAAGAGAGTCTTCATCGAATCATATTCTGTTATTCTCATGCAGTAAATATTTTTCTTCCATTTTTCATCATTTTGTTTCATATGTCCTTGAGTCGAGTTTATGTCAAGAAAGTAAGAAAGGATTTCAAGACTTGTTACCAACTTTCTGGATTGTATAAGGCGAAGCATCAGGCCAATGAGTTATCATCTATCGGAAAGTTTTGGATTCAGAAAAATCCATGATTTAATGAAGGCTAAACAATAAGTAGCGTGAAACGAAGGCACATATGGGATTTAAGTCCCTCAAAGTAAGCAAATTTGGGTAAATACAGTCGATCAATGATGAGCACTGGCCATTTGGAAATAAGTAAAACATGACAGGTGCTAGAAATCCTCGTCGAAAGGCAAAACCACAAACCAACCACCACGTTTTTAAACTCACAAATTTTCTTTGTTGAAGCAGGGGCACAAGTTATTTCGAGATCAAAGATCCAAAAACCTAGATGTTCAATTCAGTCTACGAAGTGCTAAATAGCAACATTGCACAAAAATTATAGTCCATATTGGGTAAGTGTTTTGTTTGTCTTATTAGTCTATGAAACGTAGTATAGCAAGGACCCTCCTGAAGAATGGGACGTAGTATAAGAAGGACCCTCCTGAACAATGGGACGTAGTATAGCAAGGAGCTCCTGAACAATGGGACGTAGTATAGCAAGGAGCTCCTGAATAATGGGACATAGTATAGCAAGGACCCTCCTGAACAATGGGACGTAGTATAGCAAGGATCCTCCTGAATAATGGGACGTAGTATAGCAAGGACCCTCCTGAATAATGGGACGTAGTATAGCAAGGACCCTCCTGAATAATGGGACGTAATGTAGCAAGGACCCTCCTGAATAATAGGACGTAGTGTAGCAAGGACCCTCCTGAATAATAGGATGTAGTGTAGCAAGGACCCTCTTGAATAATGGGACGTAGTATAGCAAGGACCCTCCTGAATAATGGGACATAGTATAGCAAGGACCCTCCTGAACAATGAGACGTAGTATAGCAAGGACCCTCCTGGATAATGGGACTAGACTAACATAATTTTATTTAACCGGTTCATCATGAAGAATGGAATTGGTGTAAACACGCATAAGCCTTCTGAAGAGTACATCGCGACAAAGCTCGAATCGTTCAAAGTCTCGATTCAAAGCTAAGAACCATCTTTTATTTCTCTCACAAAATTTTCTTATATATAAATTGGGGGGAAATTTTGCGTTATTATTTTTGTTTGTTTTAATTTCAGGAATCTAGTGATAGAATGGGGTCAATCCACATTTCAAGCTCAGGATCTTGGATGGAAAAGAGTCTAATTTTCAAGCCCAATTTCAATTGAAGAAGCAGGAGCTCATTCTTAAAAAAAAAACACAATCAATAACCAAGTACGAGTAAAAGGAACCTACCTGAAGAAAGACGTTTACCTTTGAACTCATTTGAGATGAAAATCAATATCTCATAACTCAAGAAGCACGGACACTCAAGTCAAGGTTCAAGAGAAGCTACATAGATAGGGTCGTGTACTTGTATTTCCTTTAAATTTTTTGTCTTTTATATTCATGTAACAATAGGAGTCGCGAACTGGAGCCTCGAGGGGACCTCACTTGACTTCCAACTCATCATCTCATCTTCTTGAACTACACTTGACATGATTCCCTTATAACCTGGGATATGTAAGCTGTCCAAAACAAGGACTCGGTCACACATTTTTTTCCCTCTCTCTCCTCTCAAATAAGAGTCCGGTCAAACTTTGTCGCGTTGTCTACTTCTTTGTCTGAAAACTCTTCGTGTTTTCAGTCAAAGAGGGGCAAATTGTATACACGTAATTTTTGACCGAACATATGGCTTTACACTTGTTTTTATTCCTTAAATATTTATTTTAGGTTAAGTTAGATATTTTGATTTTTGTCTTATTTTAGTAAGTTTATTTTAAAAGATTTGAAAATAACAAAAAGAAAAGATATTTTCAATATATTAAACTTGTTGAACATTTTTTTAAAAAATATTTTTTCTTTGATAATAATCTTTTAAAAGTATTTTTACATTATTAATAATTGTGATTAAAACAAAGTAATATGTGATTTTGCTTTGCTTTAATATCATAAAACATGCAGGAATGAGTCAAAGATTGTTAGAAAAATAAATAAATATATAAAAATCAGTTTCTATTTTTGTGCCTAAGAATTATATGAAGG